>RJWH01004684.1:0-99289 GCA_004363575.1 Solenodon paradoxus
CTAGAGGCCACTAGACACCACAAAGCAGCAGACTGCTGTCCAATTCATTAACCACTTCTGTAGAGTTTCTAGGAGCTATTGGGCAAAAATGTGTCATACTGAGGCTTAGCCTAAATTCACGTTCCATTATATATTTGTACTGAAATTTTTGCATAAGTGATTAGGAAGAACTCTATTTTCAGAGAATTTTGGTGAAAGATTCTCCTTGAAAGAAGAGAATGCTTCATTGCTGAGAGCTGTTTTTAAATACTGTTTTTTCCTTTCAGAGAAGCTGATAACTTAAAAATTACTTGGCACAGTCTCTGGTTTCTTCAGAGAAAGAAGAGATGACTGGGTTCTTCGTAGATGCTCAGCAGCAGTTTTCATTGAACTTCTGATTTATTGCATTCAACTCCCATCTGTAACCATGAGAAGTTCCCGAATTAGGGAGCAGTTGGGAAGATGCTTCACCCTTGTCTGTTTCCAGGCAAGCATTTTAAAATCATCTCTTCAGCACTTGGGAACCTAATCAGTTGGATGTCTTAGTTATGCCTTTTAGATAAGGTCTCTGAGTCGTAGGTGTTAGATACAATGGAAATGATGAACAGCTCTCCTCCTGTAGTGAGCTGCCAGCATACTTTTTATGGCAGACTCAGACTTGCCACTTCCTCTACAGTCATCTAATCTTTAAACCAGATTAAAATCCTTCAGCAGAACCCCACTGATATTAACTTCCTAGCATGACTAGAGGGCTTCTCAATCTGACTTTACCTTAATGCTAGCTCTCACCTGGCATTCCCTGGTAGCCTGAAACTCCAGCTGTAGAAAAAAATGCATGTAGTTCTTGAAGCACATCAAATTTTTTTTCACACTTTAGTGCCTTTTTTCATACCAGTACCCAGAATATCCCACCTCTTCATCCATCTGGTGAATGCTCACTGATTTTCCTCCACTTACCCCTTCCCTTCGAATCCTTTCCTGAACTTTGAAGAAATCCTATTCTCTATTCCACCTGCTTCTGCTGTACATTGCTTTTTTTTTTCAAAGTTATTTATTTATATACTTTCTTAAAATTTACATACATTTCAAAACAGGTAAAATTAAACAATGTGGTGTATATATGTGTATTCATTAGATTATCATTATACATATATACTTACATTTTATATACTTTGTATACTTGTTTTTATTATTTCACATAGCTAGCTTTTTAGGAAATTGATTTAACACCTTAGTTTGTGCACATTTCACACCAGACCCACCAAAAGAGCTCCTTTCCTTTACCACTCCTTTTTTTTTTTTTTTTTTTTTTCATTGAGAAGGAGAGACATTTTAAATAGTGTTGACAAAATAATATTCAGGAGGCTGGAAGCCTCAGACTCAAATGTTTCCCTTAAAGCATTTTTCTATCAGTTTTAGACCATTGTGTTCAGAGAAGATGCTTGGTGTGACTTCAATCTTTGTAAATTTGTTGAGAGATGTTTTCTGCCCCACATATGATCTGTCCTTGAGAATGTTCCATGAGCACTTGAGAAGAAAGTGAAATCTGTAGTCGTTGGATGAAGTGATTGGTATATATTCATTAGACCTATCTGTTCCAGATGTCATTTAAAGTGGTTGTTTTCCTGTTAATTTTCTGCCTGGTTGATCTGTCCATTGTTGTAAGTGGGGTGTTGAAGTCCCCACCATTATTGTGTTGCTGTCAATGTCTCCCTTCAGGTCTAATACTTGCTTGATATATTTTGATGCTGCTTCATTTGGTGCATATATGTTAATAAGCGTTATGTCTTCCTGCTGGATTGATTCTTTAAGCACTATGTAGTGTCCATCTCTGTCTTTTGTTCTATTTTTTTTAGATGGAAATTTGTATCTGATTATCTGATTGAGTATAGCTGTTCCTGCTCTTCTGAGGTTGACATTCGACTGGACTGTAGGATTGTCTTTCTTGCATTGGCTTTGAGTCTTTGTTTATCTTTTGGAAGAAGGTGGGTTTCCTGAATGCAGCAGAGGTTTGGGTTATGCTTTATAATCCATTCGACCACTCTGCATCATTTGACTGATGAGTTCAGTCCATTAACATTTTGGGTGGTTATTGGTATATAGCTGATTAGTGTCATTTTATAATTTGTCTTTTGTATGTTGCTCCAGATGATGACTTTGTTCTCTTTCTCTTTTTAGGTCAGATGGGCACAGTTATGCTTTGACTGGTTTCCCTTTTTGTTTTCTTCTTCACTTTCTCCCTGGGGATGCACTTTGAGTTTACCCTGAAGTTAGCATTCACAGTTCTATGTTTACTACCTAATTTTATTTGAAAGCATATTAGTATCTCTGCATTTTAATAAAGGGAATCTTACAGTGCAATCTCATTCATCGGCTTCTTACACTCAGTTATATGCCTGCAAGCTTTGTGCAGACTCTCGCCTGCATTGGAGTGCCTTCATTTTCCTTGCTGTATGCTATCTCTCACAGGGAGACATTTACCAGTTCAACCTCCCGTGGATGGGCTTGTCCATGGTTTCCCTACATTGGTATTTTTGGTCTCTTTAGTCCATTGTAGGAATAATTTAATGATGTGACTGGTACCCCTCCTAAATTGCAAGAATGTTGAAAGCAAAGCCTGTGTCCCCATTAGCTCTGTGTCCCTAATGTCTGGTTCGAATAGACCTTCAGAAAATATATATTAAGTGAATAAAATCTACTTTGATTCCTTGCAAAAATCTTTTGTTACTGCTAGTTTAATAGCAGAGCCAGGAAGTTCTTCTCCAGTAAGACTGTTGCGGTTTTGCTGGAGAGAAATACTCCATCTCAGGACTGAGAAGAGCACGGTGCTCTCTAATCTTTATTTCAGGTCAAAGTGACCACTGAGTCACAAATGAGGTTCTTTAAAAATTTTTTTATTGCAGTAACTTTGATTTTGCACATTAAAATACACTTATATGTATAGACTACCCATATGTGCAGTTTCTGCATTCCTCAGATAGATGTCAGTACACCCTGCCCTCCACCAAATCACCAAGTGTTCTTCACCATTATCACGTGGGCTCTGCCACCACTTGTGGGCCACACCCCACCCCCCACCCCACCCCGACCCATTCCACTAACCTCAGTTCTATTGCAAATGTCCAAGGTTTGGTTTTGTTTCATCTGTTCCTTTGTTTTGTCTATTCACGGTCTATTATGAGTGAGGTCATCTGGTATCCATCTTTCTTCTTTTGGCTTATTTCATTTAGCATAATCCCCTCTTAGATCCATAAAAGTAGTTCTTTTCTAAAATTTATTTTTTAAATTTTTACACATTAAAATATACTCACATGTAAAGGTTCCCCATTCCTCATATATATATGTTAGCACACCCTGCCCTCTACCAAATCACCAAGTGTTCTTCACCATTGAAAGGTAGTTGTTATAGCAAAAAATTTACCAGTCAAAAACTGAGGAAAGGACTTTAATGCAATTCATTATATATGTGCTCTTTTAATAGAGTTTATTGATACTAGGAGTTCAGGCAACCAATACCATACTCTCATCTGAGAAACTCCAAAAAAGCTCTTGAAATGAACTCCTGGAGAAGGCTGTATTGAGAGGCAGGTTGAAAGCCAACTGTGACTTAAAGGAAATTTGTCTTTACAGAGTGATTTTTCCCTCCATTCTGTTTTCACCTCTGATCTCTCAGATTGTAATGGAAGAGATTCAAAGTGCCCCTTTCACCTCTATTTAAAGACTACCAACTATCTGAATACCTTTGCTTATTAATATATCTCACATGTATTATAATTATGAGGTTGTGTGGTTATAGTCCCTTTAAGACCTTGGGCTTCTGGAGGTTTGGAAAATCTATCCTATTCCTTTATTTCCTGACTTCATACAGTGCTATGGTAGCTAGCACTCAGTATATGTTAACTGAATGAATGCATAAATAAAAAGTATACAGATTTCTTACCTCCTACTATAGTTTTCAGATTGCCTTTACCAGAGCAGCACACAGAATTTTCCTGGAAAAGACTATGCTCTCATATTATTTATTTATTTATTTATTTATTTATTTATAGGACAGGTGCAGATAGGAATGAAGGTGAGCAGGCAGACAGGCAGGAAGAGAGAGGAGGAAGAAGCATTTACTTATTCTATTTAGTTGTTCATCCTGGTTGTTTCTTCAGGCTCCAGGTTACGAACCAACATACTTGGAATGAATGTGGATCCTGCTGACTGGAGGCTGAGAACTTAACTGCTAAACCATTAGAGGTGTGCCTTTTAGATGAAGTAAAAGTACCCAAAATTTAATGCACATCTCAAGATTATCCTGACTCAGCAGTGGAACTGAAAGAGTTCACACCTTCCACTTGTGGAATACTTTGTAGTGTAAACGGCACATTCACCAATTTTTCTCTTATTTGATGGCTCTAATGATGCTCATGTAAGATGATACTGTAAACATTTCACCAATGAAAGAATTGGTGCTCAGAGAAGTTAGTGATACCCTGGAAATTGTACAGCTAGCAATTTCCTGAGCCAGAAGTAGGGACTTCAATATTTTAAAAAATAACTCAATATTCTCTTCATTATAATACACAGCCTTTACAGCTCAGTCACTTCTGGACCTAGTGAGGTTTCTGATGGCAATGCAATACCAATTTTAGATGCAAACTTAACCGAGATTTTGTAAAACATGAAACTGATGTTAGGGTTTTCTTCCATTGTTCTAAGAATTATGCTGTAAATCATTGCAAAAGACATGCCTATATTTCAAATATTGTGTTAATAGCACATATATTGCAAAACAGCATCATCAAAATGGTCAGCTCTCTGCTGGTATAGTATATGCAGAATATAGCATGCACTCTAAACTTTTCACTTGAACTCAACATAATAGCAATGGAAACATTCAGTAAGTTAAGATATCTGTAGCCTCTTCGATTTTTGTATTTTCTCTTTCTATCATATTAAGGAAATACAAAACTTTGTCATAGCTATACAGTATTTAACAATGATATACTTGGGAAAATAGCAAACCAATTGCATGTTGTACAGTAGATTTGCAGATTTGACTTTTTATAATCTTAGACATTGTCAGATTCCCTACAGTGCTTCTAAATCCTTTTGGTTTATGGTTTTCATATATCTGAAAAGATAAGTATATGCAAAGTTGTATATTTCCCAAGCAATGTGTCTTTCATTTGTAGTTCCTGAAGAGCTCAGCTATATGCAGTAATGTATTTATGTTTTAAAATGCTGACTATGGAATAACGTACTATACTTAAATATGCAATACTATACCAACATTCCCTAAAATATTTGGATAAATGTGGTTATGACTTTTATATAATTTATTGTGCTTTGTCAAATCATACTCATAACTCCCACTTTGTATTTTAGAAATTTGAAAACATCTTATTTCTACTAGTAGAATATGGAGTCCTTGAAAGCAACATCTGTAACACTTAGGATTGTGTTTAGCTTTGCTTTGTTAAGGAACTGAAACAAATAGGTGTTGAATTATTTCATGGAACAAGAAGTCCAGAGGCAGGCAGTTAAGGGTTTGGTTTTGTGACTTATGGTATCAGGACAAGTTTTTTTGCATAGCTCTTATTCTTTTTTCAGGCTGTTGCTTTATGGTTGAAGAGGGCTAGTCCTCTAGTCATCAAGTCAGCAGGGCAGGATAGAAGAGGAAGGGCAGACTCAGTTCTTTCTACTCCCTTTGTTTCTTAGAAACTTGCTAACTGATTCTTCATTTATTGTCTCCTTGGCTGTAGCCATAAGCTGGCCCCTCTCACTTGTAACAAAGTCTGGAAACATGGGTATTTCACTCTGCTAGCTTTTATGATGGAAGGTGGCAAGTCAGAAGATGGTTGGGGTGGCCATTAGATTGACCAGCCAGGAGTGTTTGCTGCAGCTTTCTTTTTCTTTCATCTCTCTGAATTTCCTATAGTCCTAACACGGTGCCTTGAGTAACATACTTATTTCACGTGTATGAAATTCTTCTAGTATAATCCAACTTAGAAATTATTGTGTTGGCCTTGTTGTAGGTTGTCAAGGGAAAGAATGGATGTGAGCATCCGTGTGTGTTAGGAACTTCACATACTTTGAATCAATCTCCATTTTAAAGATAAGCAAATGATTTATATGGATTAAGAAGTTCAAGGTTGTAGGGAATAAGCTGAAAAGAACACTGTCAAACAAAGTTCTGTCTGATGAAAACCCCAAACTATTTCCACTCTACCACCTTGATTATTGAATACTTCGAATCCCCCTGATATGATCATCATTCTAGCAGACTATCACATTCTTGATTTTTCTTACAATTGTGATGTAGAAAGTCTGACTCAGTGCTGTCAATGACCTGTGATGACTTTTTGCTATTATAGGCTGTGGCATCATTAGTTAGATGTTCTAAACTGTAATTACTTTTGAAAAAGTATGTCTGTTTAAGCAGAGGTTAAGTTGGGGAGGGTGGAATCCCTGGAATGAGGTTGAGTGAAAGGAAGAGCTGAGGCCAATCTCTTCTATGTCTCAAAATAGAGACAACAAATTACCTAGATTTGACTTTCTTTGTCAGGGAAGAAGTATTTGCCTGAGCCCTCTTAGTTATGTAAATGAAAGGTGAGTAAGTTCTCCTTGTCCAAGGAGGGTACATGAGCCTTTTGTTGCCATTAGGATTGCTTGGTATGAAGAACTGATCACTGGGGACAATTCATGTGAGCTCAGAGCCTTTAGGGCAGAAGGGACAGAGACCTGCTTTTTAAGATTCATGTTGCGGAGACTTGTTGTTTGGTGTGTGTATCTCTGCACCTTTTTATACAACTGCATAGACAATCTTATGCATCTGGTTTAAAAAAAAATTGGAAATATATTTTGGAGATCATTTCATGGTAGTATAGAGAGCGCTTAACTGTTTTTCTTTTTATTGCTTCTAACATACCATTGCTGGAAGTGCTGTACTTTATTTAACCAGTCCTCTCTTTTTGGAAATTTAAGGCTGTTTACAATATTTTGCTATTATCATGTGTTGCAATGGTTAATCCTGTATGTGCATTATGTGAATGAATGTGTGTGTTAGTGTATATAAGAGAGAAAGTCTATTGCTGGCATGCATTTCTAGATAACCTTGTATTCCAATATGAAGACTTATTTAAATGGTTCTGATTGGTTGGACTTTACAGTGACTAAACAGAACAAGAGGATAGCAGCTTTGATTATTAGACTGGGTTACTAATAAGACCTTAGGGAGAGTCATGTATTTTTCCCATCTTGCCTTTCTTAGTCTTTCCAATTTTCTCTCAGTCTTGGGGATGGATGACATTATTATTTTGAGACTGTAGCAGGATATCAACCTAAGCAGATTCCTTTAATCCACTGAGATTAGTACAGCTCACTCTCCCATAGTCTCTGCAGGTCAAGGAGGTGTTTGATCGTAAACACTTCTACTCCAAAATGTCTGTCTTCATGCATCTCATCATGGTCTCAGAGAGTGTAGATAGAAGCAGAATAGAAATTTTAGTAACATGTGGGCGTGGTTGTATTTAGCTAACAGTAGATAATGGGGGCAATGAAGAGCTGAAATTAAGGTTTGTCGTGGGGGGATACACTTGTATATATTTGAAGTTGACTGTGGTTGAATTTTTATTGTTCAGCTGGAATGCAATACATATACTGCTCTTCTACATTTTTAATCGAGGAGACACATATAAAGTTAAAAATTATGAGATCTGTTTTCTTTGATTGGCCGCTATATAAAACCAGACAGAGTCCATCTACAGTAGCACCAGAGTTCCGCACCATCAATCAAAGTGTGTTTCTCCATTTTATTTCCTGCCTCTACTATTAACTTGTCACTACCAACCTGCTTTTATTCTTTCACATGGTGTGTGATGGATTAAGCTAGTTAGCTGGCCAGATAGATTATACAGGGTACATTAACACTTAGTGTTTTTGATGGAGCACTGAGCAAAACAAAAGCCATTCCTTATGGAAGACAATTAAGCCTGCTGCTTGGGTGTTTTGGACTTTGTGGCTCTCACTTTCTCTGAGTGGACAGGTAATAGCCATGTAATCATTTTAGTGCAGGCACATTTAATTAGTTTCTTTCTTAAGAGCCTTCTATTATAGCAGAATGGTCAGTCTCTGAGGAGTCAGCATCCTTGCATCAGGCTTTCCTCTCTCCTGCCCCCGTGTCTATTTTTGGCACAAGGATTGAGAGACTTCTGAAGCAAACTAACTTCATACAGTCTCTTTGCTGTAAGATTGGGCCTCTGGGTTTCTATGCAGATAGCTTGAGAGATTTTCTCCAATTTCAGTGTTTTGTTGATGTTCCTGATGTTACATTTCATGTGATCTGGTGGCAAGATCACATCAGCCGGGTGCCACTCGAATACCCCGACTCCTGCACTGCACTGTGGGCCTGGGGCCTGGCTTGTCTCAGCCCCACAAGTGAGACAGGTGGCCTGTGCTGGGCCCCCAACTGTCACCCCTCCTTATTGCTCAGGGCCCAGGCCAGTGCACACCCATCGTGTTACGCTTTGCTCTTAGCATGTTGGAATTGTAAGACTCCGTAGCAATGCCATTAACATTTTCACAGTGCTTCCATAGAAAGACAGAGAATATCTTTGTTTTCTGTTTTTCTCACTTCCTAGAGGCAGTGGTGGGACTGGATGGGTCACTTGAGTCTAGGAAAAACTGAGGAAGGAGCAGATTCTGATTCTGCATCATCCCTGCAGCACAAAAATCTTCCCTGCCCAGTCTGGTGCTGTAAACTCTCAGTGACCCTTATTGGGGCAGCGGGGAAGTAGCTGGAATGAGAGTTGATCTCTAGTAAACTCTCCCAGAAGTGGCCTAGTCCTCACTGGCATTCAGGTTGGGTAAGTGGGAAGTGAGGTTTAGCAATGAGATCTGGGTCTTTTTCTCCTTGCTTGCACCTGCTGCCAGACACTGATTCTGGCTCTATGTTCCTGCAGACCAGGCACACAGTGTAGTGCATTCCTACTTAACATTGTGTGTAGGCTCTTGGAAATTGCAACTTAAAGCAAAATAATGTGCAATGAAAGCAGGTCCTCAAATATTATCATTTCATTCAACATTGGCTAGGGTTGTTTTTTTCTCATCAACGTTATAAAGACATGATGTTGAACAAAGGATGTTATCTGGGACCTGCTCTACCTGGCATAAGCAGCTGTTCCGTCACCATGTCACTGACTGCTGCTTCTACTACTGACACTTATGTGGGTGGCAACAATAGCAAATGATGTCTTTGATGGGATTCAAAATGGGGCCTCTTGCCAGGATTTTTTAAACACCAGCTGCTACAATCCACCATCTCTAACATCATTCTTAGCCTCCCTGAGATTTGAAATGATAGGATCTCACATTGATCTTCCCCCCTGTGTGGGTACTTTACATACGCTGTGACTGATTTCATCATTAACAGCCTGCCTTGACGGACTAGCCGCTATATCCCAGGTGCTTTTCTAGGTTATTCGTACCATTGACTCACAAAACTCCTATGTTCTGGGCGCTCTTATCTCCCCGTGGCAGTATGTCCAGACAACCTTTTTAGATCAAAGATGTCTGATAAAATAACAGAAGCTGCAGCAGCAGCTGATAACATTTGCTGAGTATTTACTATGTCCCAGGCACTGTTCAAAGCACTTAGCACGTGTTAATTCACTTAATTGCCACAATTACCTTACTACCTTATGAGCTATGAGGTAGGTATTGATATTTATCCTCATTTACACATGAGAAAATGAAGTGCAGGACGGCTAAATAACCTTCCAAATCCCACTCACCGATAAAGCTAACAGTGTTAAAAGATAGATATCATTATTCTGATTTTAAGTGTTAATAATTAGATAATGATATTTTGAGAGCTCACTGAATTTCAGCAGATTGACCCGAGAGAGGCAGAATTACTCTTTAGAGACCAGAATTATATTTTGTTTAGGAAAATGCTTTAATGAAACCTGTCTGTTGCTGAAACTAAGGTATCCGGGCACCCCTGAAAATAAAGTAGTTTAAATAAAGATGGAGTTACTGCTCTGTATAGTAAAATTACAAGAAATTTGAAGATGTCCTCTAGAAGTTTGAGCTGATAGAATTGGAAGAGAAGAAGGTATGAACTCTAGAGAGAGGTGGGGGTGGGGAGCAGTATCACAGCAGGCAGGTAGGATCCTTGAAGGAACCTAGTCAGTGATTTTGTTTCTTCATATGTTATAGCTGTTCTTTGTTAAACCCAAACTGCAGAATAAGTTTGCTACTGTTACAGCCTAGTGCTGCTGCTTTAGAGGAAGGAAAGGCCTGTTTTTTTTTTGGCAGTAGCCACCAGTGAAAGGATTTGAACCTTTAGGCCAGACCAGGGAGTCAGTCCCAGTCAGGTTGCAACAAAGAAACTTAAGTCAGAGTCACTTGGAAGTGGAGGAAAGAGCCCTCCATGCTGCCTTCCCTGGAATGAGTCAGTGGACGTGAACCATATAAGGGGCTGGGGGAAGAAGGAACAGTGGTGACTTGTGTTATAGTCAATTATTTTCTAAATTGGAGGATGTGTATCCCTTAGAGACTAAGCCTCAAGTAACAGAAAGCATCTCAGAGGAAATGAGACAACAAGGAAATTTGTTACCTTATATTTCAGGAAGTCCAAGGGCAGGGTGACTTCCATTCTTGTTGATTCATTAGCTCAGCTATGGTGATTACAACATGGTTGCACTTACATCAAGGATGCAATTTCATTTGCTCTTTTCTGATGTCTTTAGGGCTGGGATCATCCCTAGGCTGCTAACAAGAGAACAACAGAAGTTCCAAGAGTTATATCCAGACACTTCAATATATTGAAGAAGAAATACTTTCTATTCCAGTGGCTCTCTTAGCACAAACCTTGTGTTTCATTGTCCAGGAACATGCCCATTCCGGAACTGACTGTTGACAAGAGGCTTGGGATTGACCTCAGACAAGTCAGATCCACCCTCAGAACCAGACACCTGGCTTTGAAGGGAAGAAGTAGAAATCTGAGCACAGGGCTTGAGATGCCGGGTAGAAATTCCCAGGTGTGTGCTACACTATGGCCACAGGGGAATAAACAGGAAGAGGAGTGAGTATTGTGGTTTCTGACTGCATGTTGCTTTTGTGTTTCTAGCCCTGTAAATGTGGCTGAAGCCTTCTGGTCTCACCCTGCTGAAAACACCAGCTTGTGTGTGTTGCTCCTGTGCAACCGGAAGAGGGATGTGGAATAGTTCACATGTTGGTTTAATATGATGTTCAGGATATAGTTTTAAGTAAAAAATCAAGGTGCAGTGTTGTATATATCTACAAAAGGGGGAATCACAAATATCAATAGAAACCATAAATTATTAAAAATGTCTATCACTAAAAATACATTGTTTTGTAGAATTGTGTAGAGTTGGAATAAAGTAATCCTTATAAATAAAAGAAAAATGAAATAAATGAACCTAATTGCATATCATGTAAGTGGTTTAATGAGATCACAAAGAATTATTTCCAATGACATAAGAATTAGTGACTTGGCCATCTCTTGCGGGATATATCTATCTTAAGGAGAAAAAGAACTGAAAAGGAATCTTAAATTGTTAATATCATTAAGAACTGAGATTTTTCAAGAAAAAGAAAAATATACCCAAATAAAATTAAAGGAGTTTATATAAAAAGTTCAGTAATTTTAAATTACTGGAAATACTAGTATGAATTCTTATTTTCTAGTAAACTAATATTTTCTAGCAATTTCCACAGAAAAGCCCAGAACAGGCCATTAGCAATGAGAACTCTGAATGTGATCTCTAAGTACCAGATCCTACAATGAACTTGTCTTAACACTTCTTGTCTTCTATCCTTGGAGACTGGATTCTTCTGGAATTGGGTTCTTCTAGATATAATTTCTTTTAGTGTCAGACTACTTACTTGTCATCAGCAACTGACTGCCATTTGGTAACTCCTTTTTGTATCATTTCTTTGCTTTTTAATATAATTTCTTTGATTTTTAATCAGGTTCCCTATAAGGAGAAATGGAGCTGGGGAAAGGGAAAAACATAACCGTTTGTAGATTTAAAACAACAACCACTGAAAACCCCAGGGTTTGTGGAGAAATGGTGTCAGGTGAACCTGGGACATCTTGCCATCTGGAGAGCCGGAAAAATATCAAAGATGATGGAGATTGTATTAAAATGATTCAGGAGTATTGGCCAAAGATGGAGCAATTTGAGAACCACAAAGAATATGCTATAGCTGTGAAGAGATTTAAATACATAAGATATTTTAATATGTAAGATTTATGATATGGGAGAATAATTGGGTACATTTGTGGGGTGTTAGGGAACAAACTCATTATTCTCAGAATAGTTGAAGAAGTACAAAAATACTCAAACTTGTTTTTTCTTTATGATCTGTGCCTCAGAACAACTAAATATTTGATGGAAGTTTTCCTTTATAGAAAAGTTCCAGTTAATGACTGGATAACGAGAGATTGAAAATAACATTTCAGTCCTTAATGAGATAATTGATCTAAGCAATTAACATCAATACCTGCTAAGAACGTTAGTTGAAAAGCTGATAGGGAACTTTATATAATGAATGAATCAGTCTGGCAACACCTGAACTCACCGATCAATATTAACATCAGGTATTATGTACCTCCTGATGTGATATAATAGAGGCAGCACCACCTATGAATTCTTCTTGCCTCAAAAATTGAGCCTAATTAAAATCAAGTCTTCCAGTTTTAGGAAATATTGGGGCCTAAGAACAAAATAGAATATATGAACTTTTAAAAAAATTCAGATTTAGACTAACCCAACTACAAAAAATACGTGAGGCAGTAGGAGAAATTTAAGCACTATTGGACTATTTGATGTTATGAAGGAATTATTGTTAACTTATTCAAATGTGTTAATGGTATATGGTTATTTTAAAAAATACCTGCATTTTGAAATGTATTTGAAATAACAAAGCCTAGGATTCCTTTAAAATAATACAATGTATGTGTGGGGTAGAGATTGACAAGTTTGACCTTGTAATAATGATTGCTGAAGCTGGGTGATAGGTACTTGGAGTTCATGCTAGTATTGTACTGGCATATGCTTGACTTTTTTCAAAATGAAATATGGAACAGAAAAGAAGCAGCTAAATTTCTCCACCTTTAAATTATTGTGATTCTGGTTTCTGCTACTTTGGCTATATAGGTAGGAGCCTGATGTAAAGATTTCTGGCAAAGAAAAGAAATGTTAGATAGGCGCTGCTTTGGGTATAAGGACTGCATCCAGAGGGCCTCTTTTAATATACAGGACTGGTTTTTCAGGTCTTGGCCACATTGGTGTATTGACCTTTTCTTGTTGCTCTGCTTCCCTCCTGCCACTCCTGCCACGATCTGGTGACTGGATTCAGTGGGACAAACTGGGTAAGTTGAGCTGTGGAGCATGTGTTCTTTGGAATGGTGTTATTGGCTTCTAATCAGCACAACTCTGTTTGTTTACATTGTGATTCCAGGAGAAACCACAGACCACAAATTAAATACTGCCCTCTTCCACTAGTGGCTAAGACATGATCTCACTTCTCCACCACAAAGCATAACATCTTGGTGCCTGTTAAAAGGCAAAATTCATAAAAAATGACTGACTCTGTAACCTATTAGTTTTTAAGTTAGTTTCTAAGAACTCATTCTGAGACTTCTACTACTCAATTAGATATGGCCATTTTATCTACTCTAGCAAAAATGTTAAAGGATATGATATTATCAATTATAAAATTTAATCCATTCATTTCTTTTCATATAAAAGCATATGCTATTTTTTATATGTAAGGATTCTAAAATTTATCTTATTTAATATAAATGTGTATAATTGATTTTGGTTTTAATGGTAGTTTTTCATGGTACTCAAAGAACACCGTGATCTTCAGGGTCTCTGCTTCTTGATCAGGTTTGAGAAGAGAGCACTAAGGTATAATTATGTTTTCGTGCGAGAGGGATAGGAGGGGCGCAGAATAGCTTCATTCTGTGTGAAAAGTGATAGAAAATCCCAACCCAATCCTTGCCTGGTGTAAGAACATGCATTTTTGATAGTACCTTTAAATAAAATGACTTTAAGTGAAGGTTAAATTCTCTTGGGCGCCTCGCCCAAGCAGGCATAGATGATGTTTACGTGTAATTCTAAGGTCAGCTTCCTGGGCACTAGTGACTGAACCTGCCTGTGAAATTTCTTTCTTTCTTTAAAGCATACAGCTAGTTGTAATGACAGAAAAATGGAAATTAATCAGGAAGTTTGCCTTTCATTCCTTCTCATCTATGTTTAAGTAGTTCAGGATTTTAGCCAACGGACGAAGACAATTGTTGGCAAGAAAGGAAGCTTTCAGTCTGGGCGTGGATCTTGAATAAGTCTGAGTGGAAAGGGACACATTTAATTTAATTCACATTTTTAATCTGGCAAATTGAAAGGAAGGACAGGAAACACTTAGACCATCAGATGATTAACTGTTACTGTTTCAGATCTCTTCCTCAGCTCATGGTGGCCATATGTTGCTAAGAGAAATTGTGTTAAAATAGGAAAACTAGAACCTCGAAGCCTGTGATTCTTAACAGGACTTGGTTTTTGTTGATCGTCTACAATTATGCTTTGTAGATAGAATTCGTCATCTATTGCTACAAGGATAAAAACAAATATGCAAATAATATTTTAAATCTGGGTGATTCTTCCCATTCCCATTTGATCTAACCTTTGTATTATTTTCTATTCCTCTCAAATCAGTTTTCTTGCAATCTAATTTTTTCATAATATGATTCTTGATACATGGAGTCCAAATTGAGATATGAGTATTATGTAAACATCTGATTTGGAACACAAGTATGGAGAAAAGAAAATATATCTCATTCATAGTATTTTAATATTAATTACATGTTAGAAATTAAAATATATTAAGTTAAACATATTGAAATTAATTTTATCTCCTATATGTATATTTATTGCTGGTTAATATAACTATTAGAAGACTTAAAATTATGATGTGACTCACATTATATTTCTATTGGACTGTGCCACACAAGGAAATACTTAACGGCATGTCTTATTTCTGCTATGGTGAGTTCAAATTTGTGGTTTGAGATCCAGAGCTGGATTCCTAACTCTGAATTCTGGTTCTCCACTTCACAGGTATTTGGCCTTAGACAAGTTCTATTCTGTTCCAAGTCTCAGTGCCTAGTCTGTAAAATGGAGAGAGAATACCAGTTGTTGCTGTAGTGGAGATACGAGACTGCCTGAAATGGTGGATGGTTGCTGCTTCAGAGCACGTTATAAATATTATTCTTTACTTTCTGCTGGTGTTCCTGCTCCTTTGCTCTAGCCCAGAGCTAATTTCTGGTTGAGTCTCACAGATGTTTTGAAAGGAGGCATGGCACCAGCCTTCCCAATTCTCAATTTCTGTAGTGAGGCATTTTTTTCCTACTGTTTACTCATTTCTACTTGCATTCAGCTTCACATTTACATGCCCCATGAGCAGATGCAGGCAAGGATTGCACATTCAATTTCCTTCTTTCACCCAGATTTTTCTACATGAAAGTAGAAAGCATACATTAAACATGAAAAAAGGGAGAAAGTGGCTTAGGAAATCCAGTTCTGGTGACTGTAATGGGTTAAAGTGTACCTTTGGAAACCTGCTGAGACACTGTGACAATACCATGTTTTGTCCTTTGTTTCTTAGGACAACACATAGGACTATCAGATTGCCTCTTGATTGCTGCTTTTAGGTAACACACAGCAAGAATTCCTTCCCAGAAAGAAAGTCATATACTTTTTTTAAAAGAGGAAAATGTGTAATGTTTGAAAATCTTTGTTAAATATCATTCATTGTATCATTCATTGTTCTAAAAATGATGCTGCCTCCTTGCTTGCTTTTCTGTTTCCATTAAAAGTAAAAAACATGCTTCCTCATGCTTCAAATGAGCTCAGATAATAATGCTTTTATGTCACTCTTCAACCTGCCTCAGGGAGAAAAGGTGTTAAGACGAGGTGGCCTGCTGACCCTCCATCTTTGTAAATAAATCTGAATGAGAGCTGTGGTAGACCAGAGTGGCTTCCCTGATGTAGCAGCTTTTAAAAACTGGCTACTATATTATTCTCCAGATTGTTGTTCATTGTAGGGAACAAGAGAATTGTTCTTAGTCTTTCGCCTGTGTGTAATTGACATGCATCCCGCCTGAAAGGAGTATTTGGTATAGCGTGAGGATGGTCCTAACCCCAACAGGATGGTCCTAACCCCAACAAGAAACCTCACGGTAAGATGTGTTCAGAAAGAAATGTATAGGTAGGTCTCAAGTATTAATTAAGAGATTTAATTTGTTCTTATAGTAATTCTGTCTCCTGAATTATAAGATTAATAAAAATACTCTATTCCTCTTGGCCAAATGCAGAGAACAAATAATTTTACACCAACCTCAGAAAGTTACACTGCATAAAGGAAGCAGGTTACTGGAAGGTTACTTGCTTTTGGCAGTTTCCTAAGACAAATTTGTAAAGCAAGTAACAGTCAACTCAACAACCACAAGTTTGGTCTTGTTTCAATTTCTTCTCTAGAACTGGCCTTCTGCTGAAAGGCCTCTTTGGACTTACACTATCCTGTGTCTATTTTCCTTTTCTGGGTAAAGAACACCCCTTTTGCTATTCAGATAAAAAATGCTCTTTTGAGAAGAAAACTAATAATGCCTTTGTGACCTTCATGGTCTTTCTTGTCCCCACCATATCTATTTCAAACTCTTCTGTCAAGATATCAGGATCCCCCACTATTGCAAACACATGCCCTTTTCCTCATGGGTGCATTCCATGCATTTATTCCTTCTGTTCATCTCATTTAAAATTGTCTTCCCCTCATCATGTTCTGGCTGACTTTTAAGCCTTTGTTTAAGTTCTGCCTACTCTGTGAAGACTTCATTGTTTCAGGTTTTCAAGTACATAGTCATTTTGGACGCACTTGCCTGCTTTCTTCACTGTTGCTTCAGGTGCGTAAATCATATTTCTCAGAGTTGTCTGGCACAATTTGGCACTTTTCAATTCCAAAACCTAGCTTCTGATAAGGATACTTGAATTTTACTCTAAGGGAGAAGTTCCTGACAATTAGAACTACACACAAATGGAATGATGTCCCTCAGGGCAAAGAGGATTCCTTGTTGCTAGAGGATATCAATTAGAGACCATTTGAAAGAGCCTTCCCTAGGGCATAGATTTTAGTCGATAATTTATATATATTTTATGAATAAATGAATGTAGAGATGTTGGCAAAGAGATGCAAATATCCATTTGGGTTGTGGGGAGTCTGTCAAAAATCTTTAATGATGCTTTCATTATTCTATCAAGTAATTGCTTGATAAAAAAACAAAAACAAAAACACTTGTTACGTTCATGGGAATCTTTTCCCATTTGAAAACAATTTCACATTTATTACCTTATTTGATGTTAGCAAACTTGAGGTGTGACCCTTTCCCATTATCTAAGTGGCACACGTGAAGAAAATGATGGAAACATAACAAGGTTGTACAGCAAGTGAATAAGGGAAGAGGGGCATGAAAATAATCAGAGCGGTGGAAGGCTTGGGAGAAACGTCAGGGGTAGCAAAGACAAAATAATCCATAGGTGAATTTACTTTTGTGGTATGGATCTTGCCTTTGCATTGGTGTAACTCATCATATAACAAAAATGCTATTTTACCAGTAGAATGTGTTAAAAGACTGAGGTAAACCACAGCAGTAGTTTACTAATGTCTTGTAAATCATGACAGTAAATTATTGATTATCATGAAGCAGAATTGTCATTCATATGCAAATCAATTTTCTGAGTACCTGTTGAAAGCTTTCCTTGCACCTTCTTTGAAGAGGCCGCCATCTGAAGATTTGGGCAGCATTGTGAGCATGAAGTAGGAGAATGGCAGATTGATCGTGTATATGGTATGTGGTCATAGTTGTCACTATTGCTGCATAACAAATTATCAGAAATTTAGCAGTTCGCATTTATTATCACAGTTTTCATGGTCAGGAATCTCAGCACATCTTAAATGGGTCCTAGGACCTGGCATGGCTACAAAGACTTGTTTGACTTGCTCTCTAGAGCTCATGGTATACTTTCAAGCCCCCAGAGGTCATTGACAGAATTCATTTCCTGGTGGCTTTAGGACTGAAGTCACTGTTGTATTGCTGACTATTACCTGGGTGCTGTTCTGTATTCCTAGAGCCACTCATTTCCTTGCCATGTGGCCCATTCTTAGCCCTTCTCACAACATGGGGCTTATCTCTTCAAGGTCAGCAAGAGCATCTCTGAAATTGTCTCTGACTTGTAGATTCTCCATTAAAGGACTTACCTTATTAGGTCAGGCCTATCAAGGATGATCTCCCTTAGTTTAAGTAAAAATCAGCTGACTTGGGACCTTGATTACTTGAACAGGAATGTTGAATATATGTATATTACATATACTCTGTATACTTATATACAATACTTTTGTAACTGTAATAGCCTTTATATATCGTATATGTGTGTATTTATTGCATGAATGTATATCATATATATGTAAGATAAAAATAAATATATAATAAATATATTCACATATTATATAAAAATATACCCAAACAAAAATGGGTATACATAGATTTATACACTATAGGTATATACAACTCTATAGATTTTTCAGATTGGTTTGACGTTGTGTTAAATCTCATTTCTCCATTCAAGGAAATGTTTAGCCAATGTTACTAAGGGGATATCTCTTTCTTTGTTTTGCTCTATATTTCCTTTCTCAGTGCCTTTTGGTTATTCCTGATTTCACCCCACTTTACCTCTGACATGGATGTATAGATTGAAAATCTCACAGATAAAGGACCTCTGGAGAATTGTCAGTGTTCTGGGTACACTGTGCTATGCTTAAGCTCTTTGGAGACATCTTCATCAGCTGGGTGTTTACAGGTATAGTCTGTCCTGAACATATTTATAAACTGTATTCCTTACCAGTTCTGAAACTCAGCACATTGCACTTAGCTGTTGCCAGATACCTCATAAAGCTGCCTTTTTTCTTACTGTTAATTTAGTGGGGTTTCATTATATATTTTTACTTTGAGGACAGGAAGAGCAATCTTTGTGTGGAGAAACCTCTGAAGTTTCCACTATCGTTTCTTCAGATATGCCCTGTACTGCACTCCCCAATGTGTCCCTTAGCTGTGCTGTGTGTTTTTCCATGTCATCATTTTATTTCCACATATGTTGGTGCCATAGATTTGAACAGCTTTAAACCGTTCCTCAGTGATTTAACACAACTTTGAATCAACATTGTGTACAGAATAACGAGTGTTCTCTTTACCCCTTGAGTATAACCTGACAAATGAGCAGTGCCCATCAAAAGGTGTCAGAGACAGGTCCAGGCAATTGTCAGGGGTAAGAAAGGAGAGAAACAAGGGAGAGGAAAAGACACAGGAGTGAGAAGATGGGATAGGCATAGGGAAAAAGGAGAGGGAAAGGAAACTAATTCACCTTATAGCACAGGATCAAAAAATCAAAGCAAAATCAATCAAAATTCTTCAGATAAACCCAAGCTACTTCAGGTGACAATAATGACACCCATTTAAAACATATTTTAAAATCAGTTTAGGATTTTGAGGTGTTCTCTTGAGAAGGAGTCTATATCAGGTCCCACATGGGTTGACTGAAAATTTGGAACCAAATGGGACAGGGAAACTAGGAGTGAGGAGGCAGGTTGTGGGTGAGCCCGGAATAAATTCCCAGGTGGAGTGAAGTTGATCATCATGTTACCCCATGAAGGCAACTTGCTTTAGTTCTGAGTTAGAGGTGACAGGGTAGGACCTTGAAGAGGGTCTCTTGACCCCCATGTGAAGCACACTGATCACTGAGGCCTAGACCGTGAAGGAGGGCAGCCCATCTGTTTATGTGACTCTGATAAAATGTCAGAGAAATGAAAACAAATGGCTGAGCAGTCCCTGGAGGGATAAAGAGTTCAGTTATTAAGGTCCCCAACCAGGAACATTTGCGATTTAGTAATCTAGGATGATTTTATTCCATCTTCTATTATGGGCTATACCACATAAATCTGTGTTTTATTGCTGGAATGAGATGCTGAAGAATTTCAGCATTACTGTTGGCACTGTCTGAGTTGGCTCACTGCTGTGCTGACAAGTGCTTGTGGAAAATTAGCAGCAATGATATTAATCACCTTCTTTGGGGCTCCCACCCCTCTACCCTGCAAGAGCTTTATTTTGTCCTTCTTTCAAAAGCAAAAACAAGCAACCATTAAAAAAATCCTCATAGTTCTTCTAAAACACAAGTGTTTCCAGGGGAACTATAAGGTGGATTGGGTGGAATGGAGAGGTGGTTGGTGTGTCCTGGGACCCATGTGGATGGTGTCATGAGAGGTTGGTTGTGTGGTGCCATTGTCATGCCTCCATCTGATGCCTGGAGTTCTCTGGGCTGTGACTGCTGGGAAAGAGGAGGAAAACAAGGAAAGATAATGCTGATGAACATGAAAATATGGCCAGTTTTTTTGTTTGCTTGTTTGTTTAGTACATTCAGCTGGTACAATGCAGGAGGATAAAGGAAGGTGGGAAATCAGGGGTAGGTGGGTGGATGAATGACAGATTTGAGCACACAGATATGTACACTCATGGGGCATGAAAAAGGCCGTTTATTTTAGAGTCACTGCCTTGATAGTTGATGACCTCATTCTGCGTCCTACAATATCAAGCTCTCTCCTGTCAAAAGAGTTGACTTTATTTCTTCATTCAACTCTGCTGCTTCCTAATCGTTTTTACAATAGTTCCAATTTTGCTCCTTTTTTTCTAAATTGTCTAAATAGGTGGGGAGGGAGTTGAGACTCTGATGAGGTGGCATTCATCCAGAAAGAATTCGTGGAGTTGGTGGGCAGGAATACACAGCAAGTTTATTAAAAACCGAAATAACTAGTTAAGGTTACATCAAGAGAATACACACATGTGCGTGTGTGGGACCTAAGCTGCCTGCTTGTCACTCAGGTTAAGATGGAGAGTTAAGAGCTTTTTGGGGTGGGTCCAGGTAACCTGGAGAGAAACTTGGAGAGCATCCAGGGGTGTGTCCTAGATGCAGGGCTGCTAAGCTGAGATCCCCTTGGGGTCTCTTTCCAGTTTTGTTAGTTAGTCCACTACTCATACATCTGCATACTGCCCTGCAAATTTCAGGTTATGCTGTCCCCACATCATTATCTTCTCAAGGTTTCATCTGGCCTTTCCTGTCTCTAATTTGGGACATCTATTCATTCGCTTTTCAGTGTTTATGACTTCCAAGTTCATATCTCAAGCTTTGCTGTTTCTCAAGCAGAAACAGTTGGTGCAATTTAGCCCAGGGTGAGATAAAAAGCTAAAACCAAGTATGACTTATACTTGTAGTTACATATCTGGGTCTGTAGGGGGCAGAATGCTGACTTATGTATAAGGAATAGGATGAAGTTTTTGTCTGTATTCTGATGTCTTTTGTATCTTGAATGTACTTGATTTTATGTCATTAATCTAAATAAGGTAGGACCTGGTAAGGACTTGGGATGAAGGCTGTCTTGGAATTCTGTGCATAGGGAACAATGATTTCAATACAGTGATTTAACAAGGGCCTGGGAGTCAGAAAGCTTGTATTGAAATCCGGATCCTACCAAGTACTCACTGAGCACGCTTGCACAAGCTGGTGTAGTAGCCCTCTAGTCTTTATATGCAATAGAGCATAGGAGTGGAATCTCTCCCCTCGGGTCCTGGTGAAGAGAAAGTGAGATAATGTATGTAAAATGCTGAGTCCAGCACATAATGAGGACTCACTAAATCTTAGCCAGCTCAATCATTTTCACTTGTTTCTTCTTCCAAAGAAAGAAGAATGTTTTCCAGGAAGCCTATGATGGAAAGCAGAAGGTATTAATGTGGAAAGCCGTGTTGTGAAACAAAATGCTTCACCCAGGTCTAGGTGACAGGGATTCATTTATTGTTCATTATGAATAGGTTGATGAGAGGTAGGTGGGTTAAAGATGAGTAAAAAGCTTTATGGAGAGTTTATGCTGTTTTCTGGGCCCAGTTCTAGGAAAGCTGATTAAAGGAGGCTGGGCTGAGCAGGCCGCCCTACTTACAGCTTTTGTCAGCACTTCCTCTGTAGATTTCAATTTCCAGGAACTAGAAATGGCTATGTTGAAAATATTCTCAGAGGGCTTAAGCTTGGTGTGGAAGATCTTTATCAGGCACCAAATAATCTTGTCAAGTTTTAAAAGAAGAAGAGAGAAAGAAAGGAGACAAATGTTGGAAGGGGAGCATGAAAGAGGAAGACAGTGCTGAGGAGAGCAGAGGTGCAAAGGTGAGGGAGGAGAGAAAGAGAAAGAATTCTTTTTAGAGTTTCTTGGACAGGCACTTTAAAATAGCTCCTCTATATCAGGCATGTCTCCCTTTAATAACATCGCTGTCCAGACCCTATACTGTTATAATTAATTGGAATGAGCTATACCACAGAGTTTCCTGCTGTTTGTCTGCTCCTGGGCTGAGCTCCCTCTGCCCACAAGCTGAACGCACTGTTGGTTGCTTTCCTTTTTTCCCTACCAGCGTAGAATTTTTTCCACTAAATCTTTTCCACTAAAGAGCTACACCACCAACTTGATTTTTGGCATTTTTCAAATTTTGGACAGATGGTTCCCTAAAAAGATCTTAGATTCTCTTTCTGGAGGGTAATCAGTCAGTTCAGAACAAGGATCTACCAAGGAAAACAAAGCCATAGTGCAGACTAACTCTGAGATACACCACAGCAGTCCTGGCATGTTGGTTTCCCTTAGCGTGAGGAGTTCCAGTCCCTGTGGCAGAGTCTGTGATGATGACTTGAGAGGGTTGAGGTTTGGGTTTGCCATGTTGGGGCAGGTATGCACAAGGAAGGTGTGAGTGACACCTACAGGGAAACTGGGTGAGGGTTTTACCATACTCTCAAGGAGAACCACTGGCATGCCCTTTTCTTCTCTCCTGCTCTGAGAACTGTCATCAGTAATATGCAGAGAGAGGTCACATTTTGGAGACCCTTGTTCCTTTAACATTTGCTTGAGTTCTCTTTACACTGGAAGAGATAGCGGTGAAACTGAAGCTCAGAAGACTGACTTTCCTTTTCCCTTTCCTTCCCAAACCCCATACAAATAATTGTTGAAGAATTAGATACAAACTCACACATAAAGACAGAAGAGTAAAGGAGACAACAGAAGATGAAAACTTTCCATATATTTTAGGAAGCTGGAATGTGGAGAAGGGACTAGCAGTCGATTTAACGAAGAAGAGGCAGTGGCAACTTAGTGTTCTCAGATTGGGGAGGAGATCACGGGTCCTGTAGAGAGTGATAGATCTTCAACAAGTCCCAGGACCTGGAAGAACTCATTAAGTATAAAGGTGAAACAGGGGCATTGACTGAAAGTCTGAGTACAGAGTGATCTGACTCCCAAGTCTGTTCATGTAGCCAGGCCAGCACAGCTCTGAGCACGACATCCAGAGACAAGGTAGTAGCAATGAAACTCAGCTGTAAACGAGACATTTAATGAAGGCGCACACACTGTAGAACATCCTCATTTCCACTTTTTTCCACAGAGCTTCCAGAAATCCTTTATCTAGGGATAGTTTTAGATAGAAGACTGATTGAGGTTTCTCTAGAAGAGTTTGCATTTCCACCAAATGAAAGAAACCAGTTTGCAAGATTATTCACCTGTGAGAGTCACAGGATTACGTCTCACACACCTATGTATGTTCAATCAGCTTTAAGTCATTCATTTCTAAATCAGAACGGTCAAGCAAGAAACGTAAGATATTTGAGGAATTCCTCCAATCTACCATAAAGAACCCCAAAGAAAGAATGTAAATTTTCCCTTCCTCCAAGAAAAAGAGACAACCCAAGGGAGCATAATAAAATCTATAACATACATCATTATATTATAAGAGAGATAGGATACATATTATTGTCTGGTGCTTGGCATTTACAATTTTAAGTCCTCATCTACAATGTTACTGACTAGAACCTTTGAGGGAGGAGGGCTAATGGGTACTTGCCTGTAATCATAAACTTTAGCTTAGGTAGGTCCTAGAGAATTGACACAGAAGCGACATCAGCATATTTATTTTATTAATGAGGACCTTTTAGTTGCCCAAACCAGGGGAGAGCCAGGGTGGAGAATACAGAGGGGGACCTATGGTCAAGGTGGAAGTGACTTCTGGAGAGTGGCCAGTGGCTCCTACTGTGCCTGAGCTCTAAGCAGACTGACAGCTCCCAGTAAAGCTACAGGGAGGATCAAGTCCTGTCTCACAAAGCTGGCACAGTAGAGAGCTACAGGGGACTTGGAAGATAGTGGAGATCTGTAGGGCAGTTACAGGGAAATCAGGAATTCTGGAAATTCTTATTACTGCATGTAGGCCGTGTCAGAGATGGTGGAGATGGTTTTCCTCTTTTGTTTCGTCTCCAGACAAGGGTGTGGCTTCATGGCTTGGACTCTGCAATGGACAGATAACTCCTGCTTTGGGAGATGTGGGTAAATGGAGGGGAAAGGGAACCTAAATGTTTATTTGACTATTACTTTTTTCTGTGGTGGGAGGAATATAAATTGGATCCTATGGTGTTCTAGAGATGATGGAATTAAGTTTTCTCAAATAATGACTGTATTTTATGACCACACATTGGTAGAATTGAGCTGGAAAGAGGAGCCTCTGGGGATTTTGTCCCCAATCATCTGGTCAAGGAGGCCGGCCGTTGTTCTTCTAATAGGAGGTAATGTCTACCAGGGTAAAACCAGCTTTAGGATAAGCTACCACAGTTGGCAGCTAGCATGGATTCCTAGAGTCAGGAGTTGTGAAGAGTTAGAAATGTTTCCATTTCGGCTCTTCCAATATGACACAGCTTTGTGAAAGATGATAGAACCTATTGTCCTTAGTTTAGCCATATGTAAATCGTTACTTGAAATTGTGCAAGAGTTAAATGGGAATTCACTCACTCCATTCATCTGACAAGTCTTATTTAAGCTTCGGGTTTTTTGGCGCCTATCCTGTGCCAGTTGTCATGCGATGGATAGAATTAAGGTACTTGGCACCGCAGCTAAGTTAACAAATATTAGTTTCCTCTCTCAGACTGTTTCAGCTCTTTTGGTATTCAACAGTACCAGCTGGAAGGAACCTCATGAATTCAGAGCTTCAGTGTAGAGGAGTAGAGTGAGCTGCTTGGAAAGCAGGCGTCATTGTAGATCATCATTCATGCTCTGGCGGGCTTGCGTTAAGAATGTTCTGGTACTATTTCCATCCATCAGAGCTGTCTACATTGGTTTGACTGATCTGAACTCTAAAGCCTTCTACCAAGCAACAGCCGTCCCCGCTGCCTGCCCAGCCCTGGCACCTTTGAGCAGGGCTCAGCTCCATCTTGAAGAAACTGTTTATGGTGGCAAGAGGTCCTTCAGTGTCTGTAGCCTTCGCACTGTGGACAATTGGAGCTGAGGTCACCTCCTTTCTCCGAGGAGGAAATGGTCTGATGAGGTTCTCTGGGTCATGGGGTCTGCCGTCGTCTGCTTAGCACTTGACAGAAAGCAGATGAGTAAGGATGACTAGCTACTTAATGGATGTTAATTACTGCTTGAAGCATCTCTCTAGGTCAGAGGACAGAAGGACTCTGATGTCAGGGCTGACACGCTGTGGTTGGTGGCAGGCTGTCACTTAGATTTGATGAGGGCTGTGGTTAGTTTAGCACAGTCAGAGGGACCCACATGGGAAGTCCAGACTTGTCTAACTTATAGAGGGACAGTTCACAGCTTCTTTTATCTTCAGTGCAATGTTTACAATGAGCTGCAGCCTCTGTTTCCTTTATTCCACACACATACCCCGCAGTGATGGGAACCAGGATTCTCTGTGGCGCAGTCTGTTTCCTGAGCTCGACCTCCTTTGATTGAGTTAGAACTAATAATTCTAGAAGGCGAGTTTATCCTAAGCCCTTTGTTACTGAATCCCTGCATTGTAGCTCTGCCATGCTTCTGTTTAAGTGTAGAGGCAGATTAAAAACGCAAGAGTAATTAATGGTATCGCACATTGGCAAAGCAAATGGCAGTCCTCTTAGTGCTAACCTCTGGTTCCTGCAATAAAACTGAGATTTGTATAGGCTTCTATGCCATGCATCATTTAAAAACATCATCTCCTAAGCTCTCCTTAGTTCCATTCTAGCCTAGGCGGCATATGGAAGGTGTCAGTTGTGAATATTTATTGGGACTGAAATGGACTCTTAAGAGGGAAGCATCTTGTGATATTAATAGACCCTGTATAAGTCACCAGAAGATGACTGATGGGTAGTCCTCCCCCTCTTTTTTAGCTCTGTAGTGATTCCTTCTGGGGGTGGTGTAGAACGGTGTGGTCACAACAGCCCTGCATCTTCTCCAGCTGTTAGGACTTTTCTTGAATTGGGAGGCAGGCTACCCAGCAGAGAAAGCAGGAGGCAGGTTTTCCCTCTCGTTGAAGTGAGGAGTTTAACATTGCAGAGACAGACTTCAGCCTTCGCAGGACCCTTGAGACATGCTTGGCACCCCTCCATTTCTGTGGTAAATTCATCAAGACAAAGAGGGCTCTCATCTCAGAAGGAGGGTTCTGGAGGTGAACACAGCCAAAAGAAGAGCCTTTACTTTTGACTTCAAATTACCTGGAAGCATCCAAAGACAACAAAGATTTGCTATGAAATTAAAAAATATTTTTCAGTGAGAATCCTGATGTGGATAAGAGAGCAGTTAAATAGGAATTAGTTTATACTACACTCTATCTATTGATAGATGTGTATGTTTTAAATATTTTAACTAAGATATAATTTGCATACAGTAAGATCCACCGATTTTAGTGTACAATTCTGTGAGTTTTATAAATACATACTGTGTGACCAATTCCGGGCCCAAATGCGTGAGAATCCCATTACTTCCCCCAAATTTCTGTGTGCCCCTTTGTAGTCAATCCCTCAGCCCCTAACACCCGTGGATCTGTTTTCTGTCTATGGTTTTACCTTTTCCAGAGTTTCATATAAATGGTATTATATAGTAAGTACTCGTGTTAGTCTGGTTTCTTTCACTTAACATTGAAACATTTAGTTAATATTGTATTTGAGATTCACTCATATTGTATCAGTTATTTGGCCTTTTTTATTGCTAAGTATTATAATCTGTTGGTATTGCACAGTTTATACATTTTTTGTTAAGAGGATATTTGGATGGTTTCCAGTTTTGGCAATAAAGCCACCTATATGCAGATTTTCAAGTGGATGTAAGTTTTATTTCTCTTGGGTCAATATCTAGCAGTGGAATAACTGAGTTGCTTAGTAGTTGCTTATAAGAAACTGCGAGTTTTCCATATTGGGTACATATTTTATATTTCCACTCAAAACAAGTTAGATTTCCAGTATTTCAGTTTTGTTTTGCTTTGTTTTTAAGTAAGGAAAGCTACAGGCAGTAATGGAGGCAAGAAGGCAGGAAGAGAGAAGAGGAAGAAACATTTTATTTATTTTTGTTTAGTTGTTAATCTTTGTTGTTCCCCCTGGCCCCTGGACATTAACCCAGGGCCTTGGGATGTATGTGGACTGTGTATGCTTGGTCAGCGGTGGCTGATCTAACCTCTGCTCCACCAGGTCATGCCTCCAGTATTCCACATGCTTGACAGACCTTGTATTATCAATTTTTAAAGCTTTACCACTGTAGTCAGTGTTTAGTGGTATCTCTTTTCATATTTTTATCATATTCTATCTGTATATATTCTTTGATGGAGTGTTTCTTCATCTTCTAATAATTTGAAAGCAAATTATTAATTTGATAAAGAAGGTATTGTTAAAAATTACTTTATTGTTTACTCTGAAAACATTGACTTTTTGTGAGCCTGACTACCTAAATTGTCCACACCCCTACCTGCACCCTTGACCTTTATTACCTGAAAGACATTGAAATCAGCAGTTAGTCTGGAGAGTCACATTTTCTCTAAGTCAGACAGCAGAAAACTAGATATGGAGCATTTTTCTGGATGACATGAAAATAAAAAAATAACTGCTTCCATTCTCTCTGTAGGAACCTTCCCTGTCCAGTGAAATGGGGTCATTAAGCCAAGTTCTCCTTTATAGAAGAACAACCAGAGACAATTCTTTTAAGAGGGTAACTTGTTTTTCCTAGAGCTGTAAGACAGCTGAGGATTACAGCATTCTGGATTGTAAAATAGCTCTAAGATTTCCTCGGGATAAATATTGATTATTTGTGACTTGAAGTCTTAAATCAAGAAAGACAACATGCTTCGGCTGTCACTTTGAAAAACCAGCTGATGCATCTGTTAGCTTGACATAGTTCTTTCACATGTAAGACGCAAACATAAGCAACTTCAACCTGTACATTTCCCCCACTGAAGAAAAATAAACAAGGCATTGAAATATTTTATTGTTTTGGTGGATTATACTTGGACTTTTGGGATTTTCCCATTCCCAGTGTTCCATTTCCTGAGAACTGCCTTCCTTCTACATGTCATCTCTCTTCTTCCGCAGGCTTGGCCTTCTGCAGCTGTTTTTGTGGCTTCTAACTCCACTTGCTCCTTGACCAGAATTGGTGTGGTCAGAGATAGGTACCTGGCTCAAATATGTCAGTTTGGGAGGCCTGGATTTCTTTCCCCTGTGGACTTGGTGTTGGAAAACACATTCTGCAAAAACAAACAAAAATGAGACTGATTCTTGGAAAAACCAAGATTAAAACCAGAGAAAGGACACTGTCTCGATTCCATTTGGTGCAGATCTCAGTTTTTGCCCCTTCCCTAAGCCCTACTACACTTGAAAATCATGATATACTTAATATGATATTGCATTCAAGAGAGATTCAACTGAGGTATTTGCATGATATTGTCTGGGAAACCCTTCTGTCTGCATTGGCACCCGACAAAAAATTCAGAATGGCAATTGGCACAAATGCAGGACTTTAAAATGCCAGATGAATATCTAGAATTAAGAGTGGAGATATTCAGTTTGAAGGTAGACCTCAATGAAGAAATCAAATTTCTTTACTTTAAGCTCTCGTCTCAGTCCTAGAGTCTTAGCTTTGGAGTATCTCTCAGTGGCTGTGCAGTTCAGTTTGTCTAACTAGCTTCCACACAGAACAAAGGCTCTTCCTTGAATTCAGACAAAAGACTGACCTCTGATTATATTGATTGGTCCAATTCAGGTTCTATACAGATCTAGAGAGACAAAAGTTATTTTCTCTTTTAAAATTCTAATTTCTTACTCTAGGCCCTCTTCTAAATACTCTACTACTCTCTTTAGGATCCCTCTTCTGCATTCATTTCTAAGGCCTCAGGACACAATGAAGATATTTTTGCCAGAGGGCATCTCAATTTGGATTGAGGAACACAGATGAAACTGTTTGCTTCTTGGTTTTGTGTTGATAACTCCTGCTCCCTTTGCCTTAGCTCAGATCTTTTCCAGTACATTGGATACACTCACAGAAAACTCTGTGTGCTTTGGACAAGGACATTTTTGATCACATGAAAAAGACTCACTTCACACAGACTTGGCTTATATCAAAGAGTCCACTCTACTATTTGGGGCTCCCACAGACTGATGGTGGGAAGGAGAAAAAGAAGGCACCTATACTGCCGGTACATAATAGATGCTTAATTTTTGTGGTGACTGGAGTGAGTAAGTCAAGCTGCACCATGTAGAGTGAATTTGTTTATGCCATTTCCTCCCAGAGTGGAAAGAAACTTGTGGTTGGATTCCTCTTCTCTCACTTTAGAGCTGCAGCAAATGTAGGGTCTACAAGAATAGCACCATTTTGTAGTTAGTTTGAAAGTGTCACAGACCAGCTGGATTGGAAGTTGTTGGAACTCCAGAGGTGTTGAGCTGTGTCAGGCTGATGAATTATGTAAAACCTGTTTTCCCTGAGTATTATTAATCATCCTCAAGCAAATGAAGACATGCTAATTAATTTGTGGTGGTTTTTACCTGCAAATGCCAAAGGAACTAAACCAAATTAAATCCTCTATTCTCTTCAAGACTAGCACTCTGTTAAACACCGTGTGATGTATCCAGTTCAATTTGAAAGATGTGACTCTTTGGAAACTTAGTTTTCCTGTGCTTTCAGAATCCTACAGGCTCTTTCTTGAAATTGTAGCCCAAAGTTTTATGCATAAGGACTTGGAAAATGAATGGATGAAGTTCATTGCTATGATTTACAGAGTAGCCAGCACACACCAGACTCTGTATTAGATAATTTACCTCTGTTATCTCATGGGGAAGTGTTATCAAAACCTGACTGTACACATGAGGACTCTGACTCTGAAACTTTATGTGTGTTTGTCAAGAGATACAGCTTAATAATATTGGGCTACAGTGCAAGCGCAGGTGTGTCTGACTCCATAGTTAGTGCTCTTTCCACTGTGTCATGCTTCTCCCAAGGAGACAATCCACTGAACATAGGAACTTTCACCAGCCAATTACCTAGGCACTGTGCATTGTATGCTTCACACTGTGTTTTAAGAGTTTCCTGTTGGAAAGAAGAGTTTAGTGTCTTTCATTAGAACAGCATCATGTGTAATACCACTCTATTCTCACCCTCAACTTCATGTGTACTCGGATGTTTCTGAGCCAGGTCGTTTTCTTTTGGGAACAGTTAAACTGTCATTGCTCAGATAAAATTTACTTTTCCTTTCATAGACATGAGTCTGCCACATGAGCCATGGTTAATATTCCTTTGAAATCAACGTGTCTCTGAACATTCTATTGGAATTTGAGAAGACCATGAGAAAGTTGCAGACCACAGGTAGTTTGCAAAAGCTGGAACTAGGTATCTACATCCCTGCCTAGATCAGTATTCCTGGTTTTCTTCCCTAGTCACCACTTAAAAACTTAAGGTTCATTTAAACACTATTCACTGCCATTACTAGTGTTTCCATTGGTAATTACCTGGCATGCCAACATAGGTAAGAATGTTGGCTAGTGCTCCACAGATTGTTTAGGTGACCTCTAAGTGGAGTCTTCTGATATATTTCCTGATAGTGAGCGCAATGGAGGATGGACATGCTTGACTAACATCAACCCTGAGCTGGTCATGCTCCAAAGAAACAGGGTCCTGGTCAAGTGTCTTTCATGTTCGGAGGGATTAGCACTTCCTTTTCTTATGCATGTTTAAGTTGGTTATCAGCTTTCTTTCAAGGAACAAAGGCACTGTAGCTGCTGTTAGAGGAATAAGTCCTATGTAGCTTTTTATTGAAGATAGGGAAATTATGTAAATTGAGATGCGTCTACTGTTTCTTAACATGATACGTAAATTATCTTCACTCTTTGTTATCACACTTACATTGTCCTTTCCAAATTATAGAAATGTGAGTGCTTTCAAGAAAGATGTCAGATTTGGGCCTCTCTCTTCTTCACCATTTCAAGCAACAGAGGTTCCTACTTAATCAAAAGGCACGTGGGATGTTCAGAAGCCTGGACAGGCATCCCTACTTTTCAACTGTTCATGTTATGCTACTTTGTGGCATTTGTAGAAAGTCCCACATTAGTACATTTTTCATTAATGGAAAGAAATCCAAAGGGGATTATTTATTTATTTTAAGGAACGGTGTAGGCAGGAATGAAAGAGAACAGAGGCTGGCAGTCGGGACAAGAGAAGGAAGAAGCACTTTTTTTTATCTAGTTGTTGATTTTTCAGTTGTTGTCACCTGGTTCCTGGACACAAACCTGGTTCCTTGGGACGCAGGTGACTGTGCCAAATCTCCACTCTGCCAGGGTGCACTTAATTTTTGATTTTTATGCAAATGGCAAAAAGTGAAAGTTGAGTTTGGTGTATGTTTTACGACAGTCATTCTGGAAGCAGTGCACCCCGAGTAGAGAGTGGCCCCACCAAGCGCTAAGCGAGTTGCTTTATCTAGGCTGTGGTTTTGTCTTCTCAATCTTGCTTCTACTCTATTTGAGTAGTATTTTAGGTTTCATGTGTTATCTTTTATGATTTGATTCGCTAATTTGGAGGAATACTAACATTTTTCCATTGTTTCTTTGATGCCATTTTAGCTTACATAAGGTTTCATAGGAAGACTTTACCTTTGAACAGCAGAGGCAGCCTGTGCTTCTGAATCTTTGTCACCATGTGTGCCATTGAAAATGAATCACACTGGCATGCCCTGGTGTACTAGCAGATAAGGCCACTGGATGCAGTCCACGTACATCCCAAGGATCCGGGTTCGAGAACTGGGGCTGGGGGAACAACCAAGATGAACAGCTAAATAAAATAAATGAAAATGCTTTTTTCTCCTCTCTCTTCCTGCCTGCCAGCCTACCTACTCACCTTCATTCTTGCCTGCACCTTTCCTTTAAAAAAAAAAAGGAATAGAATAAATGAAATAAAATGAATCACATTCATTCTAAATCGAACCCCCTCCCCTCACCGGTGAAATGGGATGATTATGCCTTCCTGAGAGGGCTGTTCTGAATGAAGATTAAATGTGAATGAAATTAGCATAGATTCCAGCACACAGAAGTTGCTGAAAAAGGTTTCTCTTTTGCTAAAATGAAGAATTGCTTTTTCTTTTTCCTGTAAAAATCTATAATGCCTTCCCTTATCACTCCTATGCATCACACATGTACACACATCACTTTTCTGGCAAATATTTCAATATTATGTGGTAGTAACTGCAGGTGTCAGTCAGCATTGTAATTTTTTCTCACATTTTTTCTATTGCCCCATCTTCCTCATTATATAGAATAAGAGCACTAGGAATGAGGATTGTACGGTATATAGTTCAGCTCTTTAATGCCTGCTAATGAGAAACTTGTTGCAAACACATGGACGCACACGCTCGTCCAGCCTGCATAGCTTACACTCCTCCTTCAGCTTTTTCACATGTACTCACTGCGCATGTTTTTCATTGTTGGAGGTGTTTTTTTTTTCTGGAATCAGAAATAACAATTGTCCACTCTGAAGTGGCACAGTAATGCATTGGGCGCGCAGTGGTGTGTGACATCGTCAAGCCCACAGGAAAACGGGAGAAAAGTGATCATATTCTGGGAATGTGGGAGAGTTGATGGGGGAGGTGTGACAAAGGAAACAATATGATTACTTATTTCAGGAAGAGAGAAGGGAAAATAGGCAGCAATATGCGAGTCTTTCCCCAACCCTGCCCTCCCCCAGAGACTGAATTGAGTTCCTCAACTTTCTCAGGAAGAAAAATCATAGCAAATTCCTGAGTTCCACCGTCCTTCGTAGAGAAAGAATACCAAATTTCCTCTTTTTGCTAGGCCCTTTCTAGAGGCTTTTAGTCTTGCTGAAATAATCATTTCTGGAACCAGTTCTAAATTTCATAAATTTATCCTGTCTTTTTGATTAGCCATTCTTTTATGAGTTCTACCTTCCTCTAGATTGAAAGCACCTGGTAATGTCATCAAGATTCCTTATTTGTAAGCGAAGCGCTCACCTGACCACATGCTATGCTACGCCGTCTCCAAGAGGGCCCCAGTGATCCTTGCCTCGTGATTTTACTGCCTCTCATAGCTCTCTTCCTCAGTGTGCTGTGCTTGTGCTTTGTCGCCAGTTAAGCATGGCAGAAGTGATGGTGTGTCACTTCTGAGATCAGATTATAACAGACACTATAGCTTCCATTTTGGCCGCACTTATTTTCTCTTGGATTATTTGCTGTAGGTGGACACTAACTGTCACCTCTTGAGGACATTCCAGAAGCTGCGAGAAGCCAATGTGGTGAGAAGCAGAGGCCTCAGCCCATAACCACATGAGTAAGCCTTCAGCCCCATTCAAGCCTACAGATGATAGCCCTACTCGATAGCTTCACTGCAATCTCATGTGAGAACCTGAGCCAGAATCACTCAGGTAAGCCAGTTCCAGATTCCCACTTCTCAGAAACTGTGAGAAAATACATATTTGTTGCTTGAAATTACTGTCAAAAATTGAGGAGGATCTGAGATCTTCCCCTAATTTTAAGCTAACACATTAGCTTACCACAGTTTAATGGACACTAGTAGAAGTCGTGGGACTCCTGAGTCAGACACAAAAGCCTTTTATGATTCACAGCACAGCAGCCAGTGCGAGCTCATGCTGGCACTGCCTCTTCTGGCCCCTTCAGTATGAGGAGGGGTAGGCAGGGTGGAGGCTGAACACACAGTGGGTTGGCCTCACAGCTGAGGAATCAGCTTAGAAAACCCCAGTTTTATCTATAAGAAGGTTTCAAGAAAATATGATGACACTCTATCCTGGAGGGAGACATTATTTTTATAATATTGCATGGGTAATAATTCTGACTTCTGCCCCATAAGGATACACTACCTCCATCTTCCAAGGCTGTTTGCTAGGTAGTCTCTCATTCTCTGAGGTTTCACATTCTATGCTTCCAGGTAAGTATGGTCACCAATTCTGAAAAACTTATATTTAATAATACATTTTGAGAAAGTGAAAGATAAACCACCTCCATATAACTTTTCTGTCACTATTTTGTTATACTTGTTCTATTTTAATCTCTTTGCCTCATTTATAAATTAAACTTTATCATGAGTGTGTATGTATAGGGAAAAACCACAACATATGTAGGGATCGGTACTATCTGAGGTTTTAGACATTCACTGGGGGATTTGGAACATACCCCTCCCAGGGATGTACAAATATCCTGGAAAAGATAGCCTGGAACAAAACCTGTCAGTGGCTCTGCTCACCAGAAATACAGGGTTCAAAGGACATGTCTCTGTCAACAGGCACTGAGTTTTGGAATCATTTTCTGTACACCAATAACTAATGCAATGGGAATAACTCTGTCCTGACTCACCTGTCACCTGCGTTGAAGAGTTATGCATTGACAGCATGAGTGTAGATTTTTGACTTGATAATAGGTGAAGGTACAAGGAAACCATCTGATATTAAAGGTGTTAAAGAGGGAGAGATGGAAAAAGAGATGTTGGGAAGGCGCCGCAGGTGGAACTGACTGGATTCAGCTACCTAGTTTCCTTTAGATACAAAAGTTTACCTGGAGATTGGTAAAATTAGATTGGTAAAATAAGAGAATTCATTACTTAGCATCTTTCTCTGTTAAAAAAAAATCTCTTTCATCTTTCCTAGTAAATTTCCTTTTTGTAAAGCATAGGGATGTTGCTAGTGATCATTTTTCACATGTTTTTCTCCATGAAGGAAAAGGAGGTGCAGGTAATTTTGAGCCAGTCCATTTGCTTACACTTCATATGCTTTAGCATGTTTAAACTTCATGATGGCATCAAGAGATAAGTATTACAGTTCCTATCTAAGAGATGGAGAAACTAATACTGGTTAAAGAGATGTCCTTTAAATTTGGTTCTTAAATTCCTCAATCTATAATCAAGGCTACCATTTTCCATGGGTGCCTTTATAGAGAATTGTTGCTGAAAATCTGGATAACCTGCTAGATATGATCTATTAGAACACTAGTGCTTTATTGGAGAATATTGAGAACTTTTCTTTGAAAGGTACATGAAAAAGTACTTAAAAGATTTTTTGTTGATTTGATTCTGTGAAAACGAGGAATCGAATAAAAGATATTGTGGGCTTTCTTCAATTAGGCAATCTTTTCCATTCTCCTCATGAAATCTATGGAGGGGACAAAGAAGTGAATGTGATTTCAACTTGAAGGGATGTTTGGTTACATGATGCATTCAAGTTTTAAGTATATAAAGTTTTAGGAATATTAAATGATGCCCTTCATGGAGTCATTTTTACAAACTTAGAACAGTGTCCAAAAGTGCTAATGAACTTCTGTTGACCCATAAGAAAAAGAGGTCCTATCACCAGTGGCACTGGAAATCTGGTGGTGGGAATGCTGTGACAAACACTTTGACGGAGGTGTGATACTATAGTCCTGAAAAATATGTAGTGTTGTGTGCAAATGAAACAATAATTAGCAAATACATTTTAAAAAAAGAAAATAGAGGATCCAAGATGCTCAATAGACAGCATTGCTTTAGCCTTCGCCCAGCTGGGGCCCATTGATTGAACAGGGCCCAGGGACACTTTATTCTCAGATAAAGTGCTAGTTCTCTAATAGGTCATTTCTAGCTGGTTATCAAGATTTTCAGCAACAATTCTCTATAAAGGTACCCATGAAAAATTGTAGCCTTGATTATAGATTGAAGCATTTAAGAACAAAGTTTAAAGGACATCTCTTTAATTTCTTTTAGTGTCTTCATCTCTTAAACATCTCCTAAACTATAATACTTACCTCTCAATGCTGTCATGAAATTTAAACATGCTAAAGCTTATTAAGAGTTTAGCACTGTGCTTGGCTTATAATAACTGCTCAATAAATTAAGGCCAGTATTATTCATCCTTGAAGATTGTAGAAAGATTATGTTATTTCAAATGCAGCAGAGTCCTGTTAGGTGACATGTGACTCTATCAGGTCCTGTTTGGTCAATCCATACTTTTTTCCCTAGTTTTTAAAAATTGATTTCATTGAAGAACATTGCATCATAATATTATATAGGTTTAAGGTGTGCCTCATTGTAAATCAACATCTGTATATAATAAATTACCATTTCAGTTTTCCCTTTACTCTAGAATTGACCACCTCTACCCACCTCCTCCTTTCTCTTCCTGCAACCACTAATTTGCTTATATTGACTAAAAGTCTATTTTTGTTGGATTTATTTCAGTCATTTACTTGGTTTCTCTATATACCGTATGTGAATGGTTATCATATGGTATCTGCCTTTCTTCTTGCTTATCTCACTAAGCATAATTCCCCCTAGGTTGATCATGTTGCTTTAAGTGGAAGGATTTCATCTATTTTGATAGCTGAGTAGTATTCCATTGTTTATATATATCACATCTTTATCTACTTATCTGTTGATAGGCACTTAGGTTGTTTCCAGGTCTTGGCTAAATACATGAATAAATGAAGGTGAGGCAGTAGGGAAGGAAAATTCTGGGCTTGTGTATGAAAGAATCTTAAAACATACTTTGTATATAACTAAGATTTATTTATCCAACTCTTTGTAATCAGCAGAATTAATGTAACTTGAAAGCAAATATATCTTGCTGACATTTTGGAACCTGTGTATATGCATTAATACCAATCAATTTAAATCTGTGTTTCACAGCATGCCATTTAGATGAGAAATGCTGGATATAGAGAAGTGGACAACATCTTAGTTTCTTTTTTTCCCTGGCATATTTAACATTATTCCAGTAAACTCAGCTCTGGGTTTGATTAAGATCATTTAGGGTGTAGAGGAGGCATATGGATAAAGTTTTTATAGTCTTTTAAATTTTTTAATTTACTTAAAAAGCAAGATGGCTGTTGTTAAAAGGCTTACAATTTAAGTCCTATGAAATCTAGCTCATTTTTTGTTTTTTCTTTTTTTAACGCTTTGATTTCGATGGTTGTACTATTGAATGATATTTTTTTTTTTAGGGCAAGTAAGAACTAGAAAATGGTATGCCCAAACTCAGCTATTGGATTTCATAAACTTTTACTTTCTTTTGCTTATGAGATTTATCTACAGTCATTAGACAATTTGGAAAGTTGAGAAAATCTAAAAGTAATTCATAAGTTCAATTGCCTTACCCATGATTGCTGACTTTTTTTTTTTTAAAGGACAGGTGCAAACAGGAATGAAGGCTGATGGGTAGGCAGATAGGAAGAGAGAGGAGGAAGGAGGATCTTTATTTTTAAACAGTTGTTCACACTAGTTGTTTTCCCCCAGACATGGGACACAGACCCAGGGGTCTGTGATCTGTACTCCTTCGGACATGATTTACCTAACCGCTATCCCACCAGGCCTTGCCACGACTGCTAACATTTTGATATATTTTATTCCAGTTTTTTTTTTGCCTAGGATTATGAATATCTATGTGTTCTATAGTTCTTCAATTCTGTTTCTTTTTTAGTTCAATTTAGTTCAATTGTAGTTCTTGTACCTATTATGAAATGCAAGTTTGATTTAGTTACTATATTGTAAGAAAAAATAAAGTTAATCTGTTTCCTTTTTACTAAAAAATATGGCAATTATGTGACATTTTATTTCCACAATGTTTAAGACTAGTTTCCTTCTCCTTCCGAGTCTAAAGTTAATTCTAAATCACTTTGACCAACTATAGTTGTACAGATCATCCCTATTATGTGTGGCTTCCCATTTGTGTGCTTCAAATCTCGACCCTTTTGACATCTTTATCTATACTCTAATGTCAAAGTATATTAAAGTATAATGAGATATTATCTGTATTTCCTATTTGGTTAAGCTCATAATTTTTTCTTTATTGAATTACACATTACAAGTTTCTCTTGAAATTCAGCCAGAAGCTTTTACTCATGGATTTTTCAGTACCCAAATAATGGTCCTTCATAATGCATGAATCAGTCACACCTAACTATCCCAGCTTTAAAGATTGCATGATATATTTAGAGAGACTGGGCATCATTCCCATAGCACTGCAAGAAATGGCAAGTATATCATAACTTAATCTATTTGGCAGATTCTAAGTTCTTTTTGATATAAATTATTAAATGCATCCTAATTTTAAAAAGTAACAAGCTGTGAAAAAACATGCATCGAATCAAAGATATATGGTCTATGAGTAACAGTGTGAATATCATTATTTTAGGATAGTGGTTTAAACTCTGTTGACCAGAATCACATGGATATTAAAAACTCCATGCAAAAATCACACCCTCAAAGCTTCAGAGGAGCTCAGGGATTAATGTTTACATATTTGAAAACATTAACAACACTTTCCAGAAATCCCTATGAGTAATCAGGTTTGGGAATCGTCATTTTAATAGCTGCATGACAGGAGTGGTCTTAGGGTAGAAACTACTTTGATAAACTGCCTGCAACAAGAAGCAGGATCTAGAGAGGATTGTTGTCCAGGACCTCAGCTACAAAAGAGACAGTTAGGTGGCTTGCATGGGAAAATGCCCTTGAAGGAGGAGAGGGAGATAGAAAGGGAAGGTGAGGACTGGATAATGGTGAAGAACATTCAGTGACTTGGTGGAGGAGAGGGTGTGTTGACATATATCTGAGTGATGGGAAAACTGCACAGATGGAGAATTATACATATGAGTTTACTTTAAAATGTGAAACAAAGTTATGCAATAAAATACTAAAAAAGTTAAAAAAAAAAAAAAGGGAAGGTGATGAAATTTGTGCCCATGAAGTGTGAAGCTGGTGATCTCACAGGCAATGGCCAATAGAAGCTTTCCTGTGGTGGGGTGGCTAAAAATAATTTTTAAATGGTAATACTTAATGTTTAATTGGGAATGGTTAGCATATTGTTAAATGACAGTCTCAACTTTCCTTCCTTCCAAATGCTTGATTCTATTATACTCGTGAATGCTTGTTTGATTTTTCTTTTCTTTATTTTTTTAGTAGACATTGAGGAAGGAGATGAGTTAAAAGCTCATTCTTGGGCTTGATGCAGGACATACTGGAGAAAGGTCTTGGAGGTGAGGTGATTATAAATAGGTCACCTTTTCAAAGTCATTGAAAGGGTTTTGTTTTTTATCAAGTGTGGAATTAGTTATTTAAGCCATTTAGTTCAAATGTAAATCCAAGGAGTCTTCACTTGTCATCTAATTCAATACACAAAACATGCCCCTATATCTCTGTTTTCATATTTTAAAATAAATTGGAATCATACTGCATACCCAATGTTGTATCCTGATTTTTTCACTTAATAGAAGGCCACAAACATTTTCCCAAATAATTAATTTTTCTGAGAGCACTTAATTTTAATTAATAGTTCATCTTATAATCATACTGTGATTATAAGCATTATTTTGAGGGATATAGTGTAGAAAATGTAAGTACTCAAATTCTGCAGCCAGATGCTCTGCCTTCACTATTCTAGGTGTCTTGCTTGGTCAGGCATTCCCATACCACTGCCTCTGTGCTGACACAATACATAATATAATACAATATAATGCTATATTTTGTTATGTTATATTATATTAGTTATGTAATTTGCAGTTTCTGTGTCTGAAAATCATGTGTCATTGTTTTAAATTTGTTTCTTTGATAATTAGTGAGTTTGAATCCGACTTCATATAATGAATGTATTCTTCTCAGTCAATTTTTTTAGGATTGAAATGTTACTTTATTTGAATGGATATGTGTCCATGTTGCTCTCTTGAAAAAAAAAGTTATGAATCATCACAGAGGAAACATCTTCCTCAAAGAATTTTTGTTGGTTCATCTGCATGATCAAATAGATTACTACTGACTTCTTTGAGAGCAAATGTTTTAAAGTTATCTGCCAGGTGGGATCAAACCCATCTGCAGATATTCAGATGAAAAGTCTAGCCAAGAATAAGGTAGGAAAATAATTAAGAGAAGGAAATCAGAAAATCAGGGAGCTGCTATTTGCCAGGAGGTTCATATTAGAATCTTATTAGGGCATCGTTTAAAATAACAGCATCATCAGCTTCATGATAGTGTTGAGCAAATCACAGGAGGTGGTGGGACCCAACCCACATGACAATCTGGCCAAGTTTATGGGAAATAGCTTATACTCAGTCCTAGTGCCCACTTCTTAATAGATCATTTCATTAACAAAATTGGATAACAATGATAATTGATGGATTTTTGAGCAGGAGGGAAGTTTATTGAAAATGAAATTATGCTCCTTGCCATCACCCTTTAAAGGAGTAAAGATTGTATTTTTTGAGTGATTTGAAAAGCAAACATGGCTCCTAACAACTGGTAAAAGATGTTAAGAATGAGAACCATGACTAGGCATTTTGCTTATCTTCATAATCTTGAGAAAATCCCAAGTCTTTCTGGGATAGGTATTGAAAGATATATTTCCTGAGAAGTAATATAGTAGAACTGCTAGGACTAGGGGATATAAATGGATTAAGAATATATCAGTGGTTATTGTAAATATAATCTAGAAGCAAGACATATTTAGTGGGAAATTATTAAAATAATCTTTGGTTGATGAACTCAAAGATAATCAATACAACAAAGTATTGCTTTAATTAATCTTTTGTTTTTCATAGTTTCGTCAAGAAAGAACCAAGTACTAATTTTCCCTGGGGATGTAGGGAGCAATTCTCTGCAAAAGTATAGAATTAATATCTTCTTTGTGGGCTGACATGGAGAAAATAAGTAAGCCTACTTTCATGTTCCATAGTATGAGATATCTGAAGTGATCTGTTTGTGTTTATAGTTTGGAAAAAATTGGTCTAATCCTTAGTCCTTTGGAGAAAAATCCTAGTGGAATTGGGACTCTAGGAGAAAGCATCACAAATGAAGACTTAGGGTGGCTAAACAAGTGCCTCTTTTAGTCTAGTTTAACATTGAAGAAGTATAGCTGTCTTTCCTCGAAGAATGATAATGACAAGTCAGCCTTCATTCTTCTTCTTTTGGACCACTAGATCACAGGACAGTTTAGGATCAGGGAGCCTGAGAATTCTGAATGGTATCTATTTATTTGAAAGCTTTATTAATATTGCATGATAACAATCTGACATATTGTATATATATCATTGTATCATATATTTCATTGTGTATGTGATTCTATATATAATGGGAGTCATTATTATTTTATTAATAAATGGTAGATACCATTATTGTTTATTATAATTTCAGAAACCATCTGGTATTAGGAAGAGAAGGTACTCAAGATGTAAAAATTGAATAATTTTATGCTCAAGAAATATAATCTAAAAAGTGTGAATGATTTTGTATCTGCTCAGTATCAAGCACCATAGAAAATAAAAGGTTCTCAAGAAAAATTGGCAAATCAGTCCCAAATTCATGGATATAGCAACTGTGAGATATATATATATATATATATATATATATATATATATGCATTTCTTATTCCTTCTTTTACACAAAAGTAGCATCAGTTATATACTTCTTTCCATTTTTTTTTTTTCACAAAATAATATGCCCTGGAAAATACTCGTTATTCATACACAAATATAGACAATTATAGAGATTGACCATATTCTTTTGAATAGCTTTTGTACTTCACTAGGGAGATGTACTAAAACTTATTCCATATTCTCTTATGGATAAGTATATAGGATGAGTCCAAGATCTTGTGTCTACAAGTAAGACTGCAATGAATAGTCTTGTGTGCATGTAGAGACATATCTGGTGATTGATTATACAGATGTGTTCACTTTGTCAACATTTATTGGATAGTACAGGTGTGATTTGTGCAAATTCTATATAAAATTTGCACTTGAATATACATTATTTCAAGAATAAATGCAATTACATATGCACTTTATTGAAGTGCAAACACATACAAACTCAAAACCCAAGCAAACAATAAAAAAAAAAAGGGCAAGGTAAACCAGAAACAAATAAAAAAAAGATGGTAATAAGCTGGAAATAATAGTGATGTGAGCAAGACTATGCTCTCTGACTATGTCTTTTTATGTGGTTTTGGTTATTGAACTAGAAAAATTATTTATATATTCAAAATATGAATTCAAATAAAAAGGAAAAAATAGTCAACCCTAAAATTTAATACAAACAGAAGCAAAAGTATTTAATTATGTTTAAATTGATAACATAAATACACAGAGAAATTAATTAATTTCAGTGACTTTGAACTGAATATTCTGACCATTATTCTCAGTGGGATATATTCTATGGACAAAAAAGAGCTGCACGACAATTTCGAACGTTAATGTATAATGCTTATTATTTGTAATGGTATTGGTGTTCAATGTAATACAGGATTGAGCAAAGGAAATTGAAAAAGTGGAAGCCTCCTAAATATTGAACAACAGGAGAATGGCTAAATTGTGTACCACCATGTATTGGAATAATATATGGCTATTGAGATCAATGCTATAGAAGACTAGTATAGACATAGATTAATATATAATGTTTAAAAATAGTATGTGTGCAGTGGCATCAGTTTTCTAAAATAAAGCATTGTGAGTAAAGGGCAGATAAAAGAGGATTATGGTGTGCCCTGGTGCCTAGCATGTAGCCCACATACAACCCAAGGACCCAGGTTTAGGAGCCAGGGTTGGGGGCAACAACCAAGATGAACAACTAAAATAAATGCTTTCTCCTCTTTTGTCTTCCTGCCTACTTGCCTTCATGTGGGTCTGCACCTTTTCTTTTTTTTTTTTTTTTAAAAAAAAGATAAAACTGAACAGAAATCTCCATGACACCCCCACACTCCAACCACTGTATTCAGAATCTTTGCCTTTTTCACTAGGATCTCTCTCCCTGCTGACATAATCTTGTCCTGGTTCTACTGACGCTCCTTGAAAAGAGGAGTGAAGGGCTGGGAGCCTTGATTTCCATCAGAGCACTCAATGTGTCTGATCACTGAACATGCACAGGGTTTGAGCTGGAGGAGCAGTTGATGAGAACAAGTGAATTACGGAACAGTGAATGAAAACTCTGGGCCTGAGCAAAGTTGTGTGAGTAGCAAGCTAGAAAGTTAAACTGTAGCATGCTAATCTTCAGATTGGAGTTTTCCTGTAAAAAGTAGAGAATTGATTAAAATACACAGAGGACAGTTTCACTTTAAGGAATTTTCAGATGTTTATACTATACTGTGAAAGAAGGCTCTGATGGGAAATGTGAATTGGCAAAGGCTGGGTTCATAGAGTACATAGTGCTTGAGAGAAAATAATGTGGATAATAGTAAAATAATGCATCTACCATGTTGTGGTACTTAATACAGAACCAGCTATTGTAGAAAACATTTTCCAGGTATACTCTTTGTTCTCTTACAGTCCTGTACAGTAGGATTTTTATCCCCCATTTACACACGAGGAAATTGTTTAGTAATTTGCCAAATATCTAAACTATGTCTAACTGCTGAGCCCAGGCTCTTGGTATCAGCACTGCCTTTAAGGCAACAAAAGAGGTGTGGAAGGCAGTTTCTACTTCTGAAAGCTGAGCCAAAAGTTCACCTGGTTTACTCTCCTAGGAGGCTGGCAAGTTACCAAATACAGACTGAGAGGTAAGAATGATTTACATTTTTTCAGTGTAAAAGACTATTAACCTTTCAGTGAGAGCAGTTGTTTGACTTTGCTTCTTGGCCTGACACATCTAAAATATTTACTCTCTGACCTTTATAGTAAAAGTTTGCTGATCCCTGTATTATGCCATCCCAAGACATCTGTGCCCACATCAGCCTGCAGGACCTTCATGTGACCCTCTTAAGATGTCCCCATCTCTGAGTCATCTATTTATCTAGGCCACCTCTGCAGACAGGCCTGCTGAGAAAGAGTGAAATTTGGTGCATCTGTGATCCTGAGAATAAGAAAAGGAGAGAGGAAAGGAGAATGCACAGCTCAGTTGTAGGTTAGGGGAAGCACTGGGGGAGGGCAGTCTAAGGATGGGAAATTTATGAGATGTTAGAAGCTAAATCCTCTGTGACTGAGCTGGCTGGGCAGCCAAGACTGTGAACTGAAGGAGGAAAAGATGGTGAATGATCTAGTTCAAAAGGGAGGGTTGAGGGCTGAAAGGGAAGCTTTTTCAAGAGGAGGTGGATAGTCTCAGTGAGACCTAGATACCATTTGACTCTGTTAAAGATACTGGAGATTATAGATTATACTTAAAAATAGCAAAACTGTGCAGGTCAGCTTCAGCTCAGGGGAGAGGAAAGAGAAGGGCAATGGAAGAGATCAACAGCCTTGGAAACAAATGCTTTCCCAGCAGCCAAAAGGCATGATCAAAGAATAAGAAATAAAGAGCTGAAAAAGGCAAAACCTCTGAAATAGAAGAATAGGAGGAAAATGGGGATTGGTTAGCAAATCCATAACATCTAGCAAGAAGATAGATCTGAAGATGGGAGTTGCAGCTCTGCACTCCTGGAATTTAACAAAAATCATTTTTGATTGAAATTTTTCAAACCCACTGGAAAGACACTCCCCTCCATCTTTATTTCTGTATGTACACATTCACTTTCCTTTTGACAGAATATCCAGAAGAAGGTTACTGTCATCATGGATTACCCCTGAATATCTCAACACGTTCCTCCCAAGAACAGGACCAGTTTCTGTGCAACCACACTTTACTGCACCTGAGAAAGATGGATTCATTTAATGATACTGTGTACAGAGCTCAACTTCCCATCTCCCCAGCTGTCCCTAAAAGGAGCGTCATAACTGTCCTCTGCTTCCCCCTACCCCAAGTTCGGGGCCCAGTCAAAGTCCATGCATTGCATTTGGCAGTTAGTCTGTCTAGTATTCCTCAATTTAGAAGAGCCTATTACCTTCCTCTTTTTAAAAAGTTCACTCATTTTAGTACTTAGTTCTATGAGTTTTGAAAACAGACAGTTGTATCATTACCATCACAATCTAGATATGGAATTGTTTCATTATGTCCCCCAATTCCTTCAACCCTTCCTACCCCTAATCCCTGGTAACCATTACTCTGTTATTTGTCCCTTAATTTTACTTTTTCTAGAATTTCCTATAAATGGAATCTGATAGCAAGTAGCCTTTTAAGTCTGGCTTCTTAGAATAATGCACTTTGGAGTCATCCAGGTAATTGCTTGTATTTGTCACTTGTTCCCTTTTATGGCTGAGTATTATTCTAATGCATAGATGTATCATCATTTGTTTACCCATTGACGAGTTAAAAGACATTTGGGTTGTTTTTACCTCTAGATGATTAAAAATGAAGCCACAATAAATATCCAGGATAAGTTTTCATAGGAACGTGTTTTTATTTCTCTTGGCTATACCTAGGAGTATAATTGTGTGTGGTATGGTAAATATGAAATTATATAAAATTGCTAACCTTTTCCAAGGTGCTTGTATAATTTTGCTTTTCTGTGATCCATGTTTGAGTTCTAGTTGTTTTCAATGATATTGATTGTTTTCTGAAAAGTCATGTTCCGTATTCTGCAGGAGACCCAACATTCTGATTCCTGTAAGATAGTTCCTCCTGATTAAAGTCAGGTCATTATCTCTAGCAGTAGCACCATGTAGATGGCATTCTGTAGCTCCCACTGCACCCTATCAGGAGGCCCACACTCTCAAACTTGTTGACTTAGTTAAGGCTGTGACCATCTTCTATTTATGTTTAAAAATTTATTTCCCATCCCCTTTTATAATGACTAAGTCATCTGTGGTTAGGTCGTTACTTTGAGTCCATATGATATTTTGTTCTCCAATAACCTTTTGTTCCATTTATTTTAGCATTTGTTGATGTTTTGCCTGAATCAGCTCTTATATCGTGTTTCAGAGTGATGGTTTTACATTCTATCACTATTTCCAGATTTTCAAACTTGGTCTTCTTCTGTAGAGAGGAGTTTTTCTCTCCTTTCTCCCCATTTTATTTTGAATATAGTGATGGAATTATATATATATATATATATATATATTTTGCCATGTGTTTTAATTCATTATCTTTATTGTTCTTTTTGATGCTCCAATATGACCAGAGATTGTTCCCTTGGGCCATTTTCTGGGTTAAGTACTGGCTTTTTGACACAAGATGTTCCAGGATCATTCTATACTTTATTTATCTCAAAACCTGGAGTCAGCCATTTCTCCTAGGAGACCTGTTGGCATTTGTTAGAGAATAGCACAAGAGCTAAGCACCGATGGTGCCTCAGAGCTCTTGAGATTTCTTTTTTTGGGGGGTGGGGGAAGGTGCGCCTTTTCAGCATTCAGCTGGGAAGTTTTGTTCTTGTTGATATTTCAAATCTAAGATCAAATAGACGTTTAGCAGTCTTCCTTTTATATGTTTCCCTTTCTCCTTCATGTGAAAAACTGGTTCCCAAGAAATCAATATCTTTTAACAGTTTTCTCTATCCCACCAGCACAAACTGGTTTCAGAATTACAATGCCATTCCACTTCTAAGGACAACCTGACTAAGTAAAATTCAAGACCTCACTGTGTTCGATTGGTCATTAGTATGTATTCAGGATAATGGGTCCTTCTTCTAGTGGGTTCAATCCCTCAGTGTAAACTCTAGACTATACTGGGTTTTTAAGTAAAATGAGACTTAGAAGGACATCTAGCCTTTGTAGTTAGGTTTTAAGATTTATCAATCTTAGAAATCATCTATAAACTATTCATTGAAATAAATGTTACTAAATAAATACATTTAATACTCTGATAAAGTTTTATACCACTCCAGTAAAGTGGTACATAGAATAATTTTAAATATTATTTGTTTGCTAATGCTTCTTGTCGCAAAGATTACTTTGTCTAATATCAGCAAAACAACACTGGGTTTTATTTTTGCATACTTTTGCTTTTAAATTTTCTATATCTTTCTGTTTAATGTTTGATGGATTCATCTATAGGTGATTGATGTGTAGCATAGTTATTCCCAAACTCATCAAGAGATAGACATTAAAGATGTATAGCTTTTTACATCTCAATCATACCTCAGTAAGTGATATAAAAAGTGTTTTCTGGGAGGAGCATTTAATTATCTTTTAATCTAATTTCTTTAATCATTAACCTGTAACTTAAGGGTTTGATTCATTTTCAGCTAAAATAGCTACAAATATTGTCAAGCTTAAAAATATCATTTGACTCTTTTTTTTATTGGTCCCACTGGTTCTATGTTTCTTTGAACCTGTTTCTGTTGTTGACTTTTTCACTTTCTCTTTTGTTGTATCGATATAATGTTGTCTCCTGTTATGCCTAGTTATTTTTGATTAATGTTAGTCATTTGTATAAAATTATAGGGATAATTTGAGGCTCTGAATGATATTAAATTTCTCCAGAGAAGAATTATTTTTGTTTCTAGTAGCAGTTAAAATAGGGTCATATCACCTTAATGTAATTAGGGGATCACCTGATCCAAAGCTAGGCTTTGTCTCACGTGTGCTGTTCTGTTTGGTTCACTTCCTGAATGGACCTTGGGTACCTAACTGAAAGCATAAGGTTTGCCAGGAACCATCCCTTTTTAGTGATCCCGCACCCCATTTTTTTGGTGTCCCTAACTCTACGAAATGCAAGGTGCTCTGTTTATCTTCTCCTTCTCTCTAGTGCAACTTTAAAATCCATAAATGCCTTAAGGGGAAAAACTTGTGTCATGCGCTGGACTCTCCCTCCTGTCTGACCTTTGTTTGGCACTTGTACTTCTCTGAGTTGATTTTGTAGTTCTCTGATAACTTAAAAACAAGTCCCAGATTTTCTAATTGTTCACACAGAGAGAGTTGATCTGCAACATGCCATTTGTTTTATTACATAATAATTATCCAATTTCAGGAATGGAGTGAGAAGCAAGTTTATTCTTCTATATAGGTGGTTTGTCAAACTTTTGAATATCTGGCATGAGAGTTGTTATCTGTGTGGGTGTCTCCATCTTATGTGACAGCATTCACCTCCTTTGAAGACAGATTTTGTTATGTGATCTTAGAATCTCTCAATTAGAGTACCACAGACTTTGAATTGGCTGCTAGTGACATAAAGAATTGAGGTGATACAAAAGCAGAACTGGAATCACGACATAACTATCTCGAGGCACCAATACCAGCTATTCTAGCAGCAAAACCCAATGTCAAATCAGTGGTATCAGCAGTGCCCACTCGGGTGTTTGTGTCTATAGTGATAGTGGCTTTTTGTTTTGTTGTGTTTTATATTTTTGTTTTTACAAGAGCAGTCTTAGAGCATGTTTTGACTTTAAATCTCATTTTCAGCCTTATTAGTAATTTCATGAACTATCTAAAATTGTTCAAAGTCCTTTTCTGTGGAAAGTAGGGGGGATTGGTTTGCAACTAAGAACCCTGGCTGACACATGAACTTTGGACAGAGAGATCCATGTTGTATAAACAAACATAAGCAGCTTTAATGATACCTATTATCCTCTGAAAATCAGAAACAAGGGAAGAGTAGGCTCCCCAGCAACATGGTGATTTAGGTTAGCAGTTTTTCACTAGACAGGATATAGAGTATGATGACATTAAAGGAGGGATGGAGTAATGTTAACAGCCCATGTGGTTTCAAAGAGAACTGGATGTTTCCTCATGTAGCAGGGAAGGAAGACCACTTCTGTTAGTGAATTGGAGTAGATTCAGCAGTATGTCACTTTGTGTCATCAAAGATGCAGATGGCAAGAAAGAATTAGAAGTTCATGAAATTTATTGGGGGAAAGCTTGTGAAGGATGAAGGAATAGGAGTAGGTGGGGCGAGGCTCAGATCAAGATGTAGTCTGGTATCTGTCAAAGGAGAGAAGAAAGAAAGGAGAATTGGTTAGGAGGAACCAGACTAGTGCAGTTCGGAGAAAGTCTCAACTAGATTAACTGGGAATCCTGGTACAAAAAAAATGATCATTAGAGGAGTCTTATCTTGGTTAGCGTTGACTGGCCCAGCATGCACGGTCATTGGCTGGAAGCAACTCAGGGATAGCATGCGGTTGGCAAGAGTCTGACAGTGGATCCTGATGGTGTGAGAGCTGGAGGCTGTCAGCTATTACTCGCCTAGGAACAAGTTCTTTTCTTAAAGGAGGATGTGATAGGACACTTCCACATGTGTGGCTGCTACACGTTTGCAGCAAGTTGAAGGCAGTGTGTTCAGTTGCCTCAGGTGACCTAGGGGATGAACTGTTCAGAATAAGTAATTCATCAATCCTTTGAAAATATGCTACAATACAATTTGACTAGTTTGTATTTTGAAAAATGTACTAAAAGACAATCAATCTCTGGCATTTCAAATGTATTTATTAAGTTCCAATGGCTATTTCAAGTTTTTAACGCTCAATTTATGGTATAATCCTTCAACTACTATTGGGAAATATTCAGTGATGAATAAAGGAAAGGCTATTGCAACTGACTTTGCCTTGAAAAAAGGTTGGAAAAGGGTGATGTTCCAAACTCAAGGGAAATGATCATCCAGATTTTATTTTATGCATTTAATGAGTTTTGAAAAATCTATATACCTATGTTTATATCCTCTTCAGCACTTGATTCGTCACTGCTTTTAGTTTTTGTCATTCTAATGAGTATGCAGTAGTGTCTCTTTGGAAGTTTAATTTGTATTTCACTGATGAATAATGATAATGTTGAGCATCTTTTCAAGGTTTATTGTTTTTCATATGTCTTTTCTGGTAACCTGTCTTTTCGTATCTTTTGCCCATCTTTTTATTGAGCTGTCTTTTTATTAGTTAATGGTAAGAAGTGTTTATATTCTAAATACAGATCTTTCATCAGATATGTTTTATAATTTCTCCCATTGTGTGATTTGCTTTTCTGTTTTGTTAATGGTGTCTTTGTCTTTGAAGGGAACAGAGATTTTTAGTTATGATAAAGTTCAATTTGTGAATATTTTATGGTCCATGTGTTTTGTATTTTATCTAGGAAATATTTAGGCTTAGCTTGAGGTCACAAAGTTTTTCTCCTAAGTTTTTTTTCTTTTTTGCAAGTATTATTGTTTAAACCTTTACATTTAAATCTCATATCTATTTTAAGGTAATTTTTATATGTTATAAAGTTAGAGTTGATAATTATTTTTTCCCAAATGGATATCTATTGTTCTAGATTATTATTATTATTAAAAAAAAAACCCAAAAACTTTCTTTTTCTCATTGACTTACCTTGAATCTTTGTAAAAAATGTAATTGGTCATGGAAGTGTTGGTTTTATTCCCTTCCATTGACCTATATGTTCATCTTAATACACATATTCTGGTACTCTGTAAGTTAAAATCGATTACTGAGAGTCCTCTTTATTCTTCTTTTCTTTTAAATTTGCTTAATTTTAGAATCAGTTTTAACATTTCGTTAAAAAGTTATTCTGGAATTTTGATTGGAGTCCATAGGTAATAGAACTGACACCTAATCAATATTGAGTCTTTAAATTCATGTAGGTTGTATATATTTCCAATTACTTATGTTTTATTTATTTCTTTCAGCAGTGTTTTAACAGTTTTCAGTGAATAGACTTGCATATTTCTTGTTAAATTTATTTCTAAACATTATTTTTCGTGGTTTGTGACCAGAATTGTTTAAAAATTCCATTTAATAATTATTTGCTGCTATTTATACAATTAATTTTTTAAATACTAACTGTACACCCTGCATCTTGCCAAGTTGTTTATTACTTATAATAGGTTTCATGTAGTTTCCTTAAGATTTTCTGTATAAGCAATTATGCCACCTGCAATTAGAGATTATTGCTCTTTCTTTTAAAATCTTTATTACTTTTATTTTACTTGCTTTATACCACCGACTGCCTTACCTACATTTTTGAATAGAAGTAATAAAAGCAGGTATTCTTGCATTTTTTCCACTACTAAGTAGAACACATTTTACACAACTATTTTGTACTAAGTATACTGTTTGCAGTGCTTTCTGGTAGATACTGTTTGTCAGATTGAGAAATTTCCTTATATTCCAAATTTGTGACTATTTAAAAAATTGTTATTGGATATTGAATATTATTATGTTTTTACTGAATATTTTGAAATGATCATGAATTTTGAGTTTTCTCCTTTGTCATATTAATATGGTAAACTAATGTGATTGATTTTTCAAATTTTTTATCAACTTTGTATTTCTGGGGCAAATACTACTAGAGATGACATATATATACACACACATGCACACACAGATGCACACGCACACATATATATGACATATATATGTATATATATATGTCTGTTAATGCCTCAAAGGACTTTATAAATGATATTAGTCTTTAATTTTCTCTTTTTATGACATCATTTTCAGATTTTGATGTTATGATTATGTTATCTTTGAGGTGCATTCCTGTAACTCAGCAGCTAAGGTGCTGTCCATGTAAAGTCCAAGGACCTGGGTTCTGGGGGAGGAAAAACAGCCAAAATATTAGTTTGGAAGTATTTCTGTTCCATTTTATGAAATGTTTTGTGTAAGAATATTGGGTTTTGGGTTTTTTTTTTAATATTGGATAGCATTTAGCAGTGAAATCATCTGTGTTTTCTTGGTGGGAAGATTTTTTTTTATAAGGAATTAAATTTCTTTAATATAGTGTATGAAATAGTTTGTGTCATTCATCTTGTGTCAATTTGTTAAATTGTATTTTTTCATGGCTTTTTGTCTGTTTCCACTAAGTTGTTGAATTTACTGGTGTCAAGTTGATCTGAATATTTTCTTTGTTCTTTTCATTTCTATAATGAAATGATAATCCCTGTTTCCTTCCTGATATTCATGATTAAAAACCAAACAAACATACCTCAAAACTCAGAGAAAGCTGTCTGCTGCCCCTTGTTTTCTTGATCAATGGCATTGTTAATTTTTTTTCTTTTAAAAGTAGCTTTTGGATTTTATCAATTTTCCTTATTACTTGTATGATTTCTACTTAATTCTATAATTGTCTTTATAATACTTTCCATTTTTCTAGCTTCTTGTTTTGGAGTTATAGATAATAGATTTTAGACCTTATTTATTTCTGATAGGTATTTAAATTTATATCTTTCTAACACTGTTTTTGCTGCATTTTGTATCTTTTTGTTATCTATTCTCACTACTACAGATTTTAAAGTAATTCTTGTGATCCTTCGGATATTTTTCTCTTCCATGGATTATTTAGAATTGTATTGTTTAACTTTCAGATATTTGGGCTTTTCCTATATGTTCCCATGTATCTCATTGTGATTGATTTCTAATTTAATAGCATTATGTTCAGAAAATATACTCTGCAGAGTTTATATCCCTATTGTGCGTGCTTTCCGTTCTCTGATTCTCTGGTTCCTTTCTTTCTCAGACTTCCTCAGTTTCTGATGTCTGGTGCACTGGTCTCTGTCTTTCGGTTCATCAGTACAGAAGGATGGAAATTTCCTGTTGCAGTTTGGTTCTTTGTGTGACAAACTGTGATCTGCCTTCAGTGTAAAGTTAAAAAAAAATGGATAACTAACCCGGATCTCATCTCTTCTTTAAATTTTGACTCATCTCTAATCTCTTCCTGCTTTTGTCTGCTTGCAGTTTTTAAGTCGCTCTTATCTGTGTGAGAAGTGGCCTATCAGCTTACTCCATCTGGCCAGAAAGGCACCTGTGCCTTCTCTTACTTAGCACGATTGTATTATTCTGAGAAGCTGGTCAGAAAATACATTTCTACTGATACTTTAAAAATATCAGAGCTGAAACTGTTGAAGGAATCTAGTGTAACTTTCTTGCTTCTGATGAGGAAAATAGAGAATGAAATTCATCTATCCCTTCACTCAGCACACACATTATGAACACTTACTACATGCCATATACTCAGGGCACCTGGCTTTTGGTAGAACTGGGACTAGGATTCATATCTTCTATTTTCTAGTTTACTTCTTCTATTGCTGGGAGGTTGAGAGAGGGAGAAGAGAAGACACTCTCCAGGCCTTGAATATGGTCATCAAATAAAGACCCAATTTTGACAACCTGACCCAGATATTGAGCTACAGCTGTCTTCAATTCTTATCAAGTTTTCTGTCAGAATCTTGGGGACTCGTGACAGGTATATAGAAGAAATTTTCCTGGGCTCATTGTTGCCACGTTTTCTTTTTCCATTTAATTGTGGATGGGCATGGTATGTGAAATAAGCCAGTCACAGAAGGACAAATACTCGAAGGGTCTACTTATATCAGGTATCTAAAGTGGCTTAACTTGTAGAAACAGAATCAAATGGTGGTTGCCAAGGGCTGGAGAGAGGGAGGACTGGGGAGTTGTTTACGACGAGTATAAAATTTCAGTTGTACAAGATGAATAATCTCTAGAGATTTGCTGGATGACATTGTGCCTTTAGTTAATAATATTGTACCATGCATTTAAAAATTTGTTAAGAAGGTGGATGACATGTTCAGTGTTCTTGTCACAATAAAAAAATGTATGAAACAAATAACAGCAACAAGAAACAAAACATGCCTCAAAATTCACCTTAGAAAAAACTGAGGAACAGCAGAGTTGAGGGTAATGGAGTTATTATCATTTGCAACAAAAAATTGCCTGGCATTACACATTTATATCTTGAGTGGTGGATCTTGGCTAAAGAGGCTCCCATCCCCTTAGGCTACTAGATTGCTTCAGGCAGTGCCCAGCTGCTGCCTTCTTCCTGAGAGCTCACTGCCACAAGGATGGGTGTGGCTTCCCCTCTGCAAGCAGTAAATACAGCCTCCTGGTCCTGGGGGGTGGTTGACTTGGATGACTTTGATTACTTTCTGTGTGGAGATGTAGGAATTGGCTCTGTAAAAAATGCAGAGAAAGAGAGGGGCAGAGACAGGAGAGTTTAAACCTCTTTGTCGGACCTTTTCAATTATTCATGGCAAATCTATCTACTCTGTTATCAGCTTTAAGCAAAGCAACTTTGCTGTTTCTATTGATCATGCAATTTATTATCTTTATTTAAACTCTTCAGGCAATAAATAAATAAAAAGCAGTTGGAGGGAAGGCAGCTTCTCAGAAGAAAGTAATTTCCCAGGAAAGTAGTTTAATCCTTTTAAAATTAGGCTTATAAATTTAAAGATAGTATCTGATTATTCTATTTGATCCTTTTTAAAAAAGGATGCTGATATTAGTTTCTCTGTTGTAGCTATAATCTTTCAGTTTTCGCTTTCCCTACCAAATTCTCTTTCTATTGTACTCATAAAATAATCTATAAATTAAAAACACCAAAATATATTACTAGAAATAAAACTTCTGTGTGAGTAACAGTCTCATTTCCCTGTTGCTTGCTGGTGAATATAATTTGGTTAAATTCTTTTAAGCCTTATTTCTTTCATTGGCAAACTGAACAGTAACATTTGCCCTTTCTGTTTCATGGTCAAAATGGAGAGTATTATACAGAATAATAATGATGACAGCACTTTTGTATATTAAATCTCTGTTCATTGAATTATTCAATATTTTAATTTTCTTTAGGTCTTCTGGCTCCAGATCCAGTCTTTTTTTTTTTTTTTTTAATCTTTTTGTAATATAACATGTACAATGTTATAATATTAAGGGTTGAATGAAATGATCTCTAAGTTCTTTTCCTGATTGAAAATTGCGATTTTATGATTTTATTACAGCTTTCCATGTGAAATTCCTTTCAAGCTGGAGCCTTAATTTCTGCTGTGATTTCCCCCAGAGTCCTTAGTAAACTTATCACTGGTCAACTTTATTTCTTAGACAAGTGAATATTTTATCATCTTCACACATTCTCATCCTCCCTCTATGGATCCCCTCCTTCTGTGTCTTGGTCCCAAACTGTATTTATTGGAGCCTTCCTCATCTGACTCTGCCTTCATAGGACACAGAGTCTTTTTTGAACAATTTTTCCCATTAGTCCACCTCCCCCGTCCAAGGTGATCTTCTCCTGCTCACTTCATCTGAGCCTCTGGGCCTTGTTGTTCATGGATGTGCTATCCTGCCCTTTCTGTTCTTAGATTTACCCCTGCTTCCACTCTTGTTCTTTTAAGTTATATTCATTACTGAGAAATTCATGTTGCTTTTTAAAAGAAGTTAGGTGTTGTTAATGAAAAAAGTGATTAAAATAACACTGGAGAGTCTTTTGAGTTTTGATGTGTGATGTCACTGTTTTAAAACAATCACCATTTTGAGAAATTCTTTTTTCTGAAAGGAACCTATTTTGTTGGGAAAAAAGTTCCTTTTTTTATTTTAAAGAGGAGAGCAGGCAGACAGGAATACAGGCAGGCAAGCCACTGGCAGGAAGGAAGTATGAGAAGGAAAAAGTATATTTTGGGGGTTCATTTACAACCCCCCCACTGTAAACATGGGTCCTCAGTCTATTTGTGGACCACAGCCCAGACTTAATCTCTGAGCCACCAGGGCATGCCAGCTGTTCCTTTCTTAAGGAAGGCATTGGTTTATGGGAACTTTAAAAGGTTTATGTATAGGCACAAAGAAATCCACAGGTTAAGATCTATTTCTTGGTTGGGGTTTGTGTATGTGTATAATTATAATTGTATTCTCTACTCATAGGAATACAATATGATATACTCCAACATATGTTTGATATTCTCCAGAAAACCCCTGGCTATGATTCTGGGGCAGCATAGGTGCTTTAGAATATAAAACTAACTCTTTGAAGAGATGTCGTAAGTAATGCTGCTTAACTACATAGAGGTCATGGTGCCATTTCATACAAAAGCAGCAGGTGCAGGTGAATCATCATTTGGACTTAAATAGATTTAGATTTGCATCTTGACTCTGCAACTTACTAGCTTTATGAGCTTGGAAAGTTATTTAGCCTCTGTGCTTTACTTTCCTTACCCCTAAAATTGGGTGATAATAATAATAGCAGCCACATTGGTTTGTAGTGATGGCCTAGAGACTTGCCTTGGATTAATCCCTGCTAGATTGCTTCATGGAGGAAGAAAACTAATGGCCACAGGATCAATGCCAATTGAGTTAGGAAATAGTGAATAAAGCAAAAAGGAAAGGAGCAAAGAGATGAATGACAGAGAAAATGAAGAAACCACCAAATCTTAGAGACTTTAGCAAAGAAAGAAAAAGACTGGGGACATTCAGGAAGAGTAAATTATCGAGGCTGTGTACTCTGAGCCCTGAGCCAGCTCCTGGGAAGGGAGCTTTGGAGAAGGAAGGAGAGGGTCAGGATGACAAACTAGGCCAAATGGAGGAAAGGAAGAGGGTAAATAAGGAGGGAGAGAGGGAGAGAGGGAGAGAGGGAGAGAGGGAGAGAGGGAGAGAGGGAGAGAGGGAGAGAGAGAGAGAGAGAGAGAGAGAGAGAGAGAGAGAGAGAGAGAGAGAGAGAGGAAGGGAGGGGAGGACAGGACAGTGAAAACAGGTGAATAGGAAGGAAAGGAGTTAAGAAATTCTCTGTGGTGTTTTTGGATCCAGAAGAGGGAGCTGGAGGCAGAAATGAGACATTTGTTGAAACAGAGAAATTGTTTTACAGTTTTTCAGGATGTGAATTGTGAACTCACAGAATAAAAATGAAAAATTCAATACTGAAAAATGCAATTTGGGGTGAGCTTTCAATTAGCAGAGAAACCGCTTATTATTTAGAATATATCATGAGAAGGACTGATTGTTGAAGGAATACTATGAAAATGTTACTTGGGCTAAAGATCTAAACACCGTGTTAATCTTTTTAAGAATGAAGTGTAGATGTAGGAGATGATATAACTTGATTACTGTTGTAATAATAAATGTAGTGCATAAATAGAATATTCCTTATCTTTATGATCTTATTATAAATAAGGGAAGGGTAAATTTGATCATCAGCTAAGTGTCTTTTATTATGAAAAGCACAGGATTTTAACCAGTACAAGGGACAACAAAACACATTTCACCCATCTGGGATATGTGATTTCCTCTAAGTAGTGTGCAGCTTGAAGCAATTATTCTGCAAATTGAACTAGAATGGATGCTTGGGTCTCTGATAGATAAAAGAGTCTCAAAGAATATTCATCTGCTCTAAAATGATTTTGTAAAATACTCATTGTATATACATGTTTCTCTCTAGGTCACAAACAAGGGACATAGAGTGCAAAATAGGTCACTTTAAAAAATAATTAAGTAGAATATTTTTTAATCTCACCCACTTGTTCATGAGTTCCTTCTTTCCTTGTGTAAGTCCCAGAACCTGTAGGTATTTCTGTAGTTTGTTGAGGTCATAGAACCAGAAAATTTGAGCTGATTCCCCGAAGTTTCCATTTATTATTTTTTTGCTCCTGTATCTGTCTGGTCCCTTGAGTTTATGGCAGGTCCAATTAAATCTCTGCTGCAAAAAGCAACCTGGAAACCTGGATACACAGGAGAAGCAACCATACTCAGAACAAGCCAGGCCCACATAGTGAGTCCTCAGCATGAACCAAGACTGCTCCTTCCCTATCTCAGGAGGAAGTTCCTCTTGAAGCTGTGCTATTGACTTCCACTGATAAGTGACTTTTGTCCAGGCCATCAGCTATATTCGAATAACTTGAACCCTGAAAGGAAAGGGTCCTAGTTGCCAGTGTCTCTCCTGGGCTCCTGTATAAATTCCAGATCCAAGAAGATATATGAGCAGGTGCCTTGACTAATTTTGCCCATGACTTTCAGTCAAATTAACAAAGGATAATATGAAATAGAATACAACTCTCAGGATTTTATATTTGGCATTAAAGTTCTAGGAAAAATGTCAGATAGGGCAAGCCAGGTAATGTTTAAAATAGAACCTCATGTAAGAGCCAGCCATATTGTTCCTGAATTCTCCCCTTTTATACCAAAGGGGAGACAGAAAAGGCAATTCTGAGAGTGGCTTAAAGGACTCTGTCTTTCCTTAACCTTCATACTCAAATGACATTAGAATACATAAAAGAGAAGACATGGTACCTATAACTAGATTCATTTTTTTATTTGAGAAACAAAGCTAAATATTGAGGAAAGAAAATTACTTCCTGAAGATGATTGGGTTTGAGACTTTTTGTATGGGCCTTAGTTGATAGGTCATAATATAACTGAGTTAGAAAATATGTGATCATACATGTCAAGTATGGAGGAGAAAATATTGATTTGAGGGTCATATTTCCACACAAGAGAAATATGAAAGAAATATGTATACTTCCCCCACTAAAATAAAGTTATATTACAAAGGGATTTTCTAACAATAATTAAGGAAAGATAATGACTTGAAAATAACTGAAAGTTGCCTAAGAATTTAAACATTTAGAATCAAGTATAAGAATACAGTGCAAACATTTTTTTAATGTGCATTAATAATCTGGGTCAGAACTACAAAGTTAGAATAAAGAAAATTTGAATTTTAAAAGGAAAGAAGGGAAGTAGTAAAGTGGAAAGAGCAATAGCTCATCTTTTAAAATGGTGTTCTCTAATTGCTAAAACTATTTCTCAGAAGTCAGGTAATCTGGTAGAAATCCATGCATATAAACAATTTCTAGTTTGAAAAGGAAGAAATGAAAACTAAGACATTGCAGAGATTTGAGGAAGAGCCTGGTACTGTTTGTAGTTATCCAAGTGATGTGACATTTTATGAAGGATGTAAAGGAAGCTGTCAGGCAAGGGACAAAGTTCAAAGCTTAAGAAACTAAGTATTTAGCATAGTAAGAGAAGTGTAGTGGGGCAGAGTCAGCTAAGAAGGAACAAAAGCAAATGTGAAGCCAATGAAGCAGAGCTAGGGGACATCCAAGGACACATGAGCCTTTCATCTAAGCCAGTGTGATGAGTGAGGAGGTCAGCCAGACTCAGAGGGCAGGGGCAGCCAACGAGGGGTGGAGGAGCTGGCGGATGACCTGAAGATGACGGTAGGTTTGAAGGAGAAATAGAACTGTGTACAGAGCCTGTGAAATAGCGCTGGGTTTTGGAGGGAAAGAAGCTGGCTGTGTGATGTGAAGAGACGAGAGAGAGCATTTGTCAAAGCAGTGGAGCAGCAACCTGGCAACAGCAGATACGCTTCCTGGAGGAGCTGAGATGACCAAGTTCTTTTGGTACAGAGCACTTCAGCGTCTGAGTTCTTAAAGAGCTCCCAGGATTGCCTGAGCTAATCATTTGCTGCTGTTTTTATTCCACATGAGTTAAAGGGAAAGGTCATATGACCAAGAAAATCAATACGGAATAAAAAAGTTATATGTTTTTAAAGGAGGAAGGAAATTAGAATTGAAAAATTTTCATAAAGGTCACTAAGATGTTAAATTATTGATATTAATATGCTGTGATGCTTAAATAAGTTGGCATATGTAAATATAACAGGGCCTAGCACAAAGTAAGTGTTCAATAAATGTTAGTTATTGTTAGTATTTGAAGTGCCATTCTTTTATAAAACTGTATAAAGATTCCCCTCTCCCCAATTCAGTAAAACATTCTTCCTGTCTTTCCCTTGTCTTTCCTCTTGTGGTTTCTTATGTTCTCAACTAATTACCTGGAATAGTGATAGAACTTGCAGGTAGAAATTAACGGGAAATTTTGGCTAATGCTTTTCCTGATGTGTGGAGGAAATTGATTGTAGTGAGAAACAGTAAGACTAACACAGGGCTGGAAGCAGATGAGAATTGAGGGAAGAGTTGAACAGAAAGTGAAGGCGGCAGAGATCTTTAATAGTTTGTGATGCCTTGAGCTCTATAGACCTTTTGGATTGACTCACTTTTGTGATTCTCAACTAAATTAGCTTCAGTTTGTAGATATTCACAATATGCCCTCAGATGAAGAGGTACCATATTTTGTCAGACCTTTGTCTCTATGAAATATCTCATGAGGTGAGGCCTGAGCTGTCAGTCTTTCCTATAGCCCAGTTTTTTCTCCTGCTAGTTTTAGCTTCAGCGTCTGTGTTGGGTTGCCTTTGGCTTAGGTTAGAGAATCCTGATCCCATCTTTCAATCAGCCAATTTTATATTTCAGTGAAGATAGTTTCTACTTCAAGGTTCAGAAACAGAATAAGTCTGGGTTCTGAATTGCAAACAGTAGGGATCAATTCTGGTTTATTTAGGCAGAAAAGGATTGTATGAAAAGGACATTGGGCCCTTCTGCTTTAAGATGCAGAGGCCAGGTCCGGAAGCAACCTGAAGGAGTCTTGGAAAGTGGGGATGTGATATTTTCAGACTATAGTGGAGGCACATTCTTTTCTACTGAGAGTCATAAGGATAAATATTTTGCAAACACTGGAGGAGGTTCAGATGCTTGGTGGCCAAAATATGACAAATATCCAACACACTGGTTGACTGTGCTGATGAGACATTTTTCTTTTCTACCTTATGTTCCTAGTTATTCTTCAACAGCTTCCTGTTGTGAGGAATCTGTGTCTGTCTCTCTTCCTTTTGACCCCAGGAATAGGACCAGCTGGATTCCATATACTAGATGAGTAAAGCATATTACAGGAAAACAGGAGGGTGTAATCAGTGAAGCAAAAGTTTGAGTCTATTGAGTTTCTAAGACATCAATCAACAATATCTTCATATATATTTCTATTTATGTAAGAAAATTACAAATATTTTGCTTTAGCATTATTTATGTTAAAATTTTAAATATGTAGTCAAACCATATTTGACCATACACTGTAATGATATATAAAGAATTCTCCAAACATGAAAGTTTAAAAAAAGGGAAATATTTAAATTTATAAGCAAATCAGATTAAGGAGCACTTATTTACTAATTTAGTTTTTAATTAAAAAATTTCTTCCATTTTCCTCAAAGGTTAATTACTTTTGATAGTTTTTGCTCATTATTTTAGTTTAGTATTTCATATTATTAAATGGCTAATTTATTTATTGTTTTTAGTCATAACATTGGTTTCTTACCATATAAAAAGATTTAGTTTCCCTTAACATTCCCTCTTCTTCCAAGCTTTTCCCCTCATCCTAATATATTGTGATTTTTTAGGACGAGGAAGCACATAGCTTTTGCTTTTATTATGATCATGTAAATGCTATTCACAGCAAAGCTATCTGATATTCTGTGATTTCTTTTCCTTTTCTTCACAACTTTTCTTTCCTCTGAGGTGATAATTTTTTTAGTATTCTTTATGTTTATATCTTTCATTAACTCCCAATTTTTTGGTCATTTGTCTAAAGCATCTCTCAGGATGTATTAGGCATGCTATTAATTCCATCTTTTGGAAGAAATTTCTCCTAGAGACTTGAAACTGATTTAATTTGGCATGGATCCCCCTCCTAAATCTTTATTACCATATTGTAGATTTCTTCATCTTTTTTCTTGGTTAATTTCAGATTTTGTAATGCCATTTCTTTTTCTCTTTTCTAATTTATGTTCTCCATTGGTGACACACATGTCTCTGTGATAACCTGAGATGATGCTTAGGAGGAAAATATGTTGAGACCCTTCATGACCAAAAGTGTATTTCTCTTGCTAACTTAATTGATAGAGTGTAGAGTTCTGGTTCCAAATAATTTTCCCTCAGAATTTTGGAAACTTTGCTCCACAGTCAGTCAGCTGCCAGTGTTGCTGCTGAGTAAACTAAAATCAGCAATCTGTATCCCTGTGAATTGTTTTTGTATGGCTTATGAAGTAAGAATGGGTTTTACGCCTGTAAAATACTGTAAAACAAATTTACCACCCATATCTTAGGAGAGTCAGATTCTCCAAAGAAAAATCCTCCAATGTCTTTTCTGGAGAGTAATACATTTATTCCCATTGTTCTAAGAATTAAAGGAGGGGAGAGGATTGTGGGTTTCAGAATCAATCTATAAAAATTCTCTCAGATGTGTTTCAGTGTGACTCCTCCTATGTCAATGTCACCTTGCTGAGGGACCCACTGTTTCACTTCTTCAGGGAATCCAGCTTACAGCTCGCATGTGAGGCAAGAAGGGCTGTCACCAAGCTCCTCTGAGAACAACAGGACCCTGAAGATCTAGCTGCTGTGAAAATAGACTTTCAACTCACCATCCTATTTTAGTTCCACTCTCACCTGCACTTCCAGTGCTTTCTGAACTTTTTTAGGGGACCTGCAGAGAAAATCGAGTTGTTTTTCTGCTTCCCCACTGACAGCCCAGGATTCCCTTTTCTCAGTTCTTTGAAGTCAAAATTCCCATCTGCTTTCCAGCTTTCAAAATTTACTTCTGCTGTGTCTTTTCCCATTCTTTCTTCCTTTCTACTTAAGTCTTTCAAATACATTTGTTATCATTTTAGTGATATTTGAGAGGGAATGAAAGTAAATGTATTCTCAATATGCCATGACCTGGTTTAAACGAATCTTAACATTTTGCCATATTTACCTGATTTTTCTTTCTTCAGAAATGCAATATCATGCAATCAGTTGAAACCCTTTTTAAACTGCCCTTCAGTCTCATTTTTCTCCCTCCTTCCACCCAGAGAACCGCCATCTTGAAGTCGGTTTATATCCATTTCTTCTACAGTTGCCAACCATTATTACAAATGTGTGTTCTTCCTTAGAATGCATAAAATGTTGTTACAGACGTCTTAAACCTTGGACAAGTGGTATTATATGTAGCTTTATGTAATTTTCTTTTTTCACTCAACATTAAATATCTGAGATATAAGCATGGTGATAGATTTAGCTCTAGTTCATTCGTTTTAACTGCTTAAGGATATTCCACTGGATAAATACTGTCAAAATGCTCTTCTGTGTTTCTATGAATTTATGTACAAAAGCTCCCATTTATCCACATGTTCTCTACTATGTGGTATTATAACACGTTATTCAAATATTAGGTAGCGATAACATGGGGTGTATTATCTATGCACTAAGAGACACAGACATAATATTAGAACTCTATGTTGTTAAAAATCACATAGACTAGAGCAGAAGGTAATATGGAATCTGAGGACAACTGACTTGTATTTGACCTGACTTCCCTGTGTCTTTATTTCCTAAAATCCTTTCTGATCATGACTGCTGCTATTTATGATGATGCTATGGTGCGCTGCTTTTGCTTAAATGAACAAAGTTTGAGAGATGGTAATTTTGGGATGGTGGTGCATAATGTAGGGGAAGTATAAAAGTAGGCTTCAGACAGATGGTGATGCTGGTTCTAGTTCTACTCTCTCTCATTATCTTTCAACTTTCAGATTCTGATGCCAGGGCCTCATTAATCAGTGAGACATGGCTAGGAGACTAGCTCTTAAGAAGAAGCTCCCTGTTTGACTTGTGCTTCCTGGTGTGAACATGTCTCCAGAGAGACAGCGCAATCTGGCTAGTGTGATAGCAACTCTGTGTATAACCTTTATTAATACAATCAGCTCACCGTTGCTAAGGGGGAACTATCTTCCCTCACAGAGATTTGTCTTCACTTTTCTCGTTTTAGGCAAGGCTCTGCTAGCAGACTGTAATAGAAAGTTTTGACACGGCTCATCCATACTTCAGTTCTGGCCTTGCTAATAGAAATGTAGTCCCAAGGCCTCTGGATATTTTGCTAATTTGTTCTTTTTCGTTTCTAGTGAACACTGAAAAATATCTTTCAAATTTAATGGATACCTGAAAATGTGTAAGAAAGTGAAAAATATGAAAGTTGGACAAGAGACACGCCTCGCATAAGAATTCAGTCATGAAGAATAAAAAATATTTTAAACCTCCTAATTATATCTTTCCTTTTATATATAATCTTCAATATTACATTCCCAGCTTTATTTAGATGTTCTTTCTTTTTTTATTTTCCTTTGCAACTGAACTCAATCATCTGGCTTATGTCCAGCAAGACTTCAAGTCAGGTTAATGATTTTCTGCTATTGGTATGCCTGGTGCATTCTCCCTTTCTTCTCAACTGCATTAAGTGTATGAGACCTATGTATTTAATTGCTAGTGTCAGCTTTTAAGCATTTGTTTACTTTTATTTATAAAATAATAGGGAAAATATAAAATATTTTGAATAATTACATGAATAGTGCCGTGTATACAACTAGTGAAGTTCGGCATGGAAGTATATTATGATTACATGTATAAGTACATAAACACATACATATAATGTTATTTGAAAGCATGCATATATGTGTATATGTTATTTGAAAACTAAATGCATGAATGTTGAAACTATCTGGACTTCTGCTCTCTCATTCTTCATTTCCTTTTCGATCTTCTTAAACTCAGTATCTTTTCCTTTCTAGTCACTAGCATACCACTCTCATGCTTCCGGGATAGAAGTATTCCTATCTCTACTCTTGCAGATTCCTTTTACAGAGAAATCCATTAGGTCATCCCATGTTGGTCATCCCATCAACCCCTTGTGAATATTAGGAAAGAATGAAACATTCACAACTAAGCATGTGAGATCATTAGGGTATATTGCATTCCAAGGACTTCGGACAGACTGGTAATAATATTCTTTGACTCTTAACTGAAGAATGTCAAGCATAGGAAATCTGAAAGGTGAAACTAAGGGTCTTAAATACCCCAAGTATTGCAAAAGGATAACATTTAAAATTTTTATGTTTGATAAGATGTTCTTCAGTAGAATTGAACTGTTAGTTGTAAACTTACTATATTATATACAGATATTGATTTACAATAATATACTCCTTAAATTTATATACTGTTATGATGCAATATTCCTTCAATAAATTAAAAAAATCCTTCAAGAATCTGGAAATGAAAAAATAATAACATATATGTATATGTCAGAGAGTTAAACATTTAAAACAAGAAGATAATATTCTCTATGAGAAAGAGAATGTCTCCCTTGTCTATAAGATCAGACAGAAAACTTATTGAAGCTATTAACATATCAGAAGAACATGTATATCAAGATGTGATGATGGCTAAAATCATTGTAGCATGAGGGAGAGAGAGAGAGAGAGAATTGCCCATGACTGATATATGTGGTCTAATGGTCCTCCTAACGCAGATATAAATAAATACATTATTTATTTTCAGTCTGATGACATTAAACATTCAACCCATAAACTAACTCTCCTTGTTTAACTCTGGGTCGTTAGTGTGCCAGTAGAAAGAGAATACCCTGACTAGTGGGCTGAGCGTTTAGGCCTCTTGGCATAAGTCCAACTCTGAGCAGTAGATTCACAAAGGCAATGCAGCTCTGTGAGGTCACTTTTGAAATGGTCTTCTGGTGACCCTCTTTCTCCCTTAGATCATGGTATAAGCTGAACAAGTGTATCTATTGACCACAAGACCTTCGAGCCAATAAGAGGAGATACAGCAAGGGAAACGTACTGTCTGAGGTATTATAAAAATCTGGCTTTAGCTCTTTTTCCAGAGGCCCAAGTCAGATGTGTTGTATACTTGTGGTCTCATTGTCAGATCTGCCCTCATTTTTCTTAGTTTACTAGCAGTTTTCATATGACAGGTGCTCTCCATCTTGTCTCCTTTTTCTCCCCACGAGCAGTTGTTAATGCTGCTACTAATTTTTATAGAAGAACATCTGAACAATAAGCAAATATCAGATCAGAGATTTCCAATCTTTGTCACTGGAATTCGGACTCTGTGTGATTCAAGGGATTCTTTTTCTAAGGCAAGGCATCATGGTCCCCACGTATAGGGCAAAATTTTTAGTTGAGAATTTCTTTGGAGCAAAGTGGGTAAGGTTAGAAACAATTAGAACCAACTGACCAGTTGAAGGTAACAGCTGCTTCTTTCTAGTCATTGCTTTTAGGGAAAAACTCAGGCAAGTGGGACCAGATCTGTGAAAAGGATTCTTTCAAGAGAAATGAATACTCACTAATTTCTTCCTTACCTGTTTCCAACATCGTTAGTAACCTGACAGCTTTTTAAAAAAACATCCTAAACAAAACAAAAGACAATGTTTCCAGAATGATAAAAATTATTAGACATATTGAAAAACATAACCTTCTCAAAGAATGAAAGAAAACAAGTCACATATCAAAAATATGATGGGCATTAAAATTAAGTAATTTTTACCCTGGCTATTGAAAATGATCAGTCTTCACAAATCCTTTGTCTGTCAGTTTTATTTTTATTTTTTATCTTCTATCTTCTGGGTAAGATCACAAAAGTGAGCAGCCCAAATTGAGTGCCCCATCATCAGATGTCAGTCCTGAGAGATAACTCTCAAGTGTAGGTAAAGTGCTCATTCCGGAGCAAGTGCTGGCCCGTTGCTTTGGGGACTGTGATACATTCACATTATATTTAGGAACCCTGCTGTTAATTGGCAAAACCTCAGAATCTTTTAGTGATAAAGCAAAATCTTCTGTGTCCTGGTTTACAAGTAATTGAAATAGCAAAACTTTATGGAGCTCGGTCTTATAAAAGCCACTATTCATTTAAGGCGGTGCTTGCAGAGATGCTATGACATCCAAGATTGAGGTGTGAGATTTATTGCTACTTTAAGCAGCTTGCTGTTCAGGAGGTCTCCTAATCTTACATATTTTGCATGTGTCCCAAACTATTCATCAGGGATGTGTGGGCTGCTGGGCAGAGAATTCTGAACTTAGAATTGGGGGTGCAGAGATGGACTGTGGGGGACAGACTGTCCAGGTTGTGTAGTAATTTCCTCTGAGAATTATGTTCTCCTTCCTCATTACTTTCACATGGTGGGTCCCTGGCAGGATATCTTTATATACAGCCTAACTTTCCCTATTTCCCTCCCTGAAAAGACATAGAGGATGTGTGACTTAAGTTAGACAATCAGAATCTCTTTTCTGGGAATGGGGGAGTTTGAACCTACAGAAATATACTCTATAGTGATAGTCAAATATTACCTGTAGACAAGAAAGAAAGAGCCTATCTTCAAAGAAAGACAAGAATAAAGAAGATGTAGAAAAGGTTGGACACATGAGATGAAGAGGACTTCTTAAAAAGATTCTCCATTTTTCAGGTTCTGTCTTTTATTGAAAGACCTGGCTATGTTTTTGCCTTTGGTTTTAATGAGACATCTATATATTCTTATGATAAAATCTTCCTTTGGTTCAATGCCTGAATTAGTGACTTGTAACCCAAAGATTCTTAATTAATAGAAAGGAATGAACAAAAAATGACAAGACTATCAATGTTTTAGCTTTTCATGGTAAGTGTGATTTGACTTGAATCTAAGAAAGTGTTTTTTTTTTTTTTTTAATGTTTTATCTTCAGGAAATCAGAATCTATTTAATAGCAAAATATTCATTGAGAATGTTTCTTTTGTTTTTCACTTTGAGAAGCTGTAAATAATCCAGTGGAGCCTCTGGTTATTCATACTATCTCAGAATCAAGGGATTGCAGTATGTTAATGCAGTACATTTCATGTCCCTCTCTTTTAACTAATAGTCCTAGATTCCCAGCTTCTTAGACTAGAAGAAACGGCTGACCTACTTTGTGGACTCCTGTCAAAATGATTGTGCTTGTGGAATGGTTGGTTTTATTTCCCCAAGACATCTTATTTGACCGGGGCAAAGTTTTCTCATTGTATTATTTTCTTCTTGCAAAGTGAAGGCAATAAAAGCGAGGACTCCTGGCTTTGGAATCTGCACCCAGCCTCTGAGTCATTGCCACCCAGAGAGGGACGTCTGCCTTCCCAGACCTCCTTTCGGGTCTCCTCCTTAGTGACTTCCTTCTCATATTATAGACCAGCATTTTCATTTTTGTCTGGCACTTAGATGATAACACAAAAACAGTTGTGACTTTGCAGAGTCATTTTTCCTCAAAATTAAAAAGAATAAGGAAAGCCCCCAGTTAATATTGTTTAACCACAGCCACAACAGTTCTTTGAAATTTGAGTGCTTTGGTCCTTAAATAGATGCCACTTACATTTCATTACTTAGAACTGCCGCTTAGCATAGTTTGCAATTTAAACACATAAAACCACTAGAATGAGTAATAGGAAAATCAATCTTTATTCTTTCAGATTAAATAAACCTGCTCATGGAAAATATCTTACATGGATAAGAATGGGCAACTCGAGCTGTTCTTTTGGGGGATTTCTAGACAACAGAAGGGTAAATCTTTTAAAGTAGGTGATTCTTTTTTCCTTTGTGGGAAGACTAATCCTCAGAAGCCTGGAAATTCATGGGTTCAAGTCCACAGGACATTCCAGAGTATTTTAGGGCACAGATACATGGTGGGTTATGGAAGCAGAGAGGCTTTCTTATGAAGACTGCTTTTATGTTCTTAAACAATTCACTTAACTTTTCTGAACTTCTTATTTACCAGCTATGGATTGATAGTAATGTTACTTATTTTTCAGGATGGCCTTCTAGATTAGAGAAAGTATGTACAATGACCAGCCAGTTTGCTGATCTGGCCATTGACTGGTGCTAGGAAGCTTCTGTGGTCTTCATTGTCATTGTCAATTTTATCATCCCCTAGAGAACTCCCTAGGGCAGCAGCTGTGAAGTCTACTGGTTAGTCTTCTCCAAACCAATATCCTTACCTTGGATCACTGGTAGAGGAGAAGGTATAGTGTTGCTTTAGTCAGAGTTCTTGACAGCACAATTATCCTTAGCAAATTTAAAAAGCAGTAGAGTTATTCAGCAATACTAGAAAGCATAAATGACGATTCGAAGACTGAAAGAACAATATCTTGGCTGAACTTGCATGTTAGAACATCACTGCTGAAATATTTTGGAGGCGGGGTTCCATTACCAATCCCAGGGTCAGGCTTTTATGCTGAAATCAGGGTTTTTTTTGTGACTCCCTCACTTCCAAACCATGTTGTTTCTGTCATGATCAAGAAATTTCCAACACCAACAAAACTTTAGGAACTCACTACTGGCACCAGCAGAATAGACACACCATCCTCCATCCTTTGTATCAAATGTCTCTTTAGAATTGCCCTCAGATGGATTTGACTGAGTGATGGGACCTAAACCTAGGTCTGATCTGTTCTGTAACAGCAAAGGAAATTAGGAAATAAAAAAAAATATTCCATGTTAAGAATTTGCAATGTGGGGAATTATCAAAAGATTTAGGTAGCCACAGAGTGACAGATGACCAATCAAAGACCTTAGGTATGTTAGAGGAATCTTATTCCTACCTCACCAAGCTGTCAGGGAATGAAGGTAATCCTTATAATCAAAGTGATGGCCTCTGTCATCAAGATTTTCAGGGTCTGTTTTCATCATTTTACCACCCAGGTTATCAAGAGATAAATTGAAAATATAACTCATCTTTCACCTGTTTTGTGAGTTACAGAGGTCTTTTTACATTATTGTACTTTTTTCTTACAAAATCCCAGAAAGTGGTTCTTCTAGCTTTATTTCTATATGAGGAAATTGGTGATCAATGAAATTGCATTTTGCCAAGTCATTAAACTAATAATCGTTAGATCTAACAGTGTGATAGAAGTTTTATACAAATTGGTTATTACTAACTCAAAATTCACGAGTGGTTGAGAAAGTATGTATTTGAGACTGACAAAAGTGAGTTTAGATCCTAACTCTGCCATGTATTAGTCATTGAGCTCGAGTTTTCTTGTCAATAATGTGAGAATGATGGTAGTATCTACCTTGTAAGTTTATTGTGATGATTAAGTAAGATACCATAAATGAAACATCTAGTACATGTCATAGCAGGTAGTCAGTGAGTCATATGTGACATTTTAGTCACTGGGATAGTTGTTATTTGTATTATATGTCACCATTTCTAGAGGATGGTGTATGGATATATCATATCTTTATGAATGTGTTCTCTAAACAAATCTAGAAAGGATAAGAAGACATTTACAGAGTGCCAGGCAGATAGGATATTAGCTCTATTTATTGACTTTTTAATAACTATCATTTTAGAGTTGTAAGCTGTATTCTTTTTCTAGGAGAGGAAGTTTGTTTACTCTTGGGCAGACTTACTTGGTTCTGGCAAGGACCGTCAAGTGACCCCTTGAAGGTATTTAGATAACTTGTAAAACCCCATTCTACTCTGGCGTCTTTCTACACATTTAGAAGGTATCCAAGAAGCTTTCAAAGTTCTGATGGATTGTGGCAAAGTCCACATAGGTCAGAGCTCTGGAAATGTCTACAGGCTCTGAGCAGTTATTTCTCTAAGGAGGTAGGAGTGTGAGTGAGTGACCCCAAGTCAGTATCAGAGATGAGATTGCTGGTGAATAAATTCCTGGGTATGGTGTCAGACTGATACTAGAAACTCTGCTCTGGTCCAAGTTGGGGAAAATATGAGTAAATTGAAATAGGTAAGAATATAACAAATGGGATTTCCACTGGATTTGAGTGGGGACATCCATAGTTGAACCTAACGGTGGGTTTAAGGAGCCACTAATGGCAGTGGCATTGGGGCCACCAGTTTTGATAACCTATTTGGCTTGGGTGATGACATAGTGTTGCAACAACAATAGTCACAGTAGAAGCAAATGGGTGTTACTTTCAATTCCCAAAATTTTTATTGCCTATTCCAATGAGTGAAGCTTTTGTTTTTCAGTAATGCCTTCCATATTGATAACAATGTCAGTATAATACTGAACAAGGCATTTCTTTGGTTTGCTTGTACCCTTAATTTCACCCTTAAAGCTGGAGAAACTGGACTAAATATGAGTAAGCATACTTGGGAGTTATGATCATGTCAAGGAGGGTTGGAAAGCTTAGATTTTTAGCTAAATCAGATATGGATATATGGGGATTCAGTGACATTGGCATTTGTATATAAAGGAAAATATAACTTTATATTGTCAGCCCATTTTGGAAAAGTCTAGGTTACATATATAAATAACTGTTATGAATGTGCTTAGTAAACAATCAAGAGCTGTTGAAATTGAAGGTTGTGGTTTAACAGAAAACAAGGCAAGAGCGTAGATTAACACTCAACGGTAGTGGTGATTTTCAACACACATGGGCTAAGTGCACTTGGAATTCAGAAAGTGGCTATAATGTCTCTTTTCTTTCTTATATTTACATTGCTGTATGCATTTTAGAATATTGAAATCACTCCTCAGCCTGTGTGCATTTCATACCACACTCATACCCACCACCAGATTTCCAGTGCCCCTCATCCCCAACCCTCTGGCCCCGCACCCTCTGGCAGTCACTCTCTTGTGTTCTGTGAGTTGGCTGGGGTGGTCATTGGTTTGTTTTATTATACTCCACTTATGAATGGAGCCATCCTGTGCTTCTCTTTTATCCTCTGGCTTATTTTGCTTAACATGATCTCTTCCAGTTCCATCCAGATTGTTACAAAGGGGACACTTTGATTTCTTTTTCCAGCTACATAAAATTCCATTGAGTGTATGTACCACGGCTTCTTTAACCAGTCATCTGTTGACGGGCATTTAGGATGTTTCCATGTCTTGGCTAATATGAATTGTACTGCTATGAAGATAGGTGTATAGATAATTTTTCTCATTAGTGTTTGGTGTTCTCAGGATACATACATAGAAGTGGGGTTGCAGGATCAAATCGTGACTCCTTTGGGGAATCTCCATAATGCTTTCCAAAGAGGTTGCACTACTTCACATTCCTACCAACAGCATAAGAAGGTTCCTTTTCTCCACAGCCTCTCCAACACGTGTTGTTTCTAGTCTTATTGATATAGACCATTCTCGTTAGTGTGAGGTGTAATGACTTTTTAAGGCTCAATCATCAAAGGGAATGTTCACAAGAGGGAAAGAATCACAGGACCCCACCTCTTTGTATTTTGCACAGCTTTAGTGATCAAGTGCAAAAAGCAAGGGCTTTGTAGTCAGTTGGAACTGGAATCCACCTAACCTTTCTGAGACCCATTTGCAAAATGAGAATAAACATATTTCATGGGGCCATTTTGACCCTGGTATTATACAATATAGGAAGGGAGTCTAGCATGATGTGTAGCACTTATTGATTTCTTTCATCATTTCCTCTCTTTTCTGTGTTCAGAGTCCAGAGTGCTAACCATGACACCATGGTGCCCTACTCTACTCTGTTTAAGGAGTCTGGGGGAAAAGAGATAGGGACAGAGGCCAGTGAGCAATACTGCTGGCAGGCCTCCCAAAACCATTTCTGTTGATGATTTGATAGTTGACCAAGTTCCTAAAAAAAAAAACAAAAAAACAACAAAACCCAAAACAAAACCTACCCCTTTGGAGCTTTATGATTTGAGACTAGCTAATGGAATATTGATGATGTGGACTAATTTATTGGTTTGTTACAGGGCTAGGCTAATGGGGTCATAGGCTCCATTTACACACTGGCGGTTTGCTTCTCATCAAACAAAAATCTGTTTTAGGCCATTGTCTGCCTTCTTCAGTTTTGGCAGCTGTGAGTGTGGGGAAAGGACATCAGTTGGTGGGGACACCATGGTGAACCTGCCACAGGCCATCAAATGTCATCATCTTGAAGGAGAGGCATGAGGAGGGAAGAAGCTACACACTGAGGCGGTGTATGGGACAGCCTACCTTTGGCAAGGGATGGACTGAGCCATTACAGTCCCTCCAAACCTGTAATTAAATATGTACTCCAGGAAGAGGGCTTTTTCAGCTCCGTAGAATAGAAGAAAAAGCTGAAGTTCAGATTGGTTAAATAACCTGCTGAAGAAAGTCAAGAGCAGAAACAGATAGAATTTTATAATTGGGATCAGACAACTTAGCCGCTAGGCGGGAACCCAAGACCACACCTTCCTCTTTTCCATGAAGGCAGACTTTTTCACTGCTGAATTTGTCTTGGTTCTTTAGACTTGCACCAAAATTAATAAAGGTCTCCTTTCCTAATTGCACAATCAAAATAAATTATGTCCACAAATTAGAAGGCAAGGAAATTGCATGTGCATTTTGGGTGCCCTGATAATGTCCTGCAGTAAATTGTTTTCATATAAATTGCATGCTTAATTAATTGCTTTCAAAAATGCCCATGTATTTCCCTGCAAATACATTTCTGCCTGCAATTCATAAAATACACAGACAAATTAAATTGCTGATCTCCATATAAAAGTGTCGCCTTTGGTGGATCCTGACTGTGCTTAGTCATTCTACCCTCTTTTCAGTGAGTGCAATAAACCTGGTGAGGCTCTTCTTTTCTGAGTTGCCCCTGGGTATCTGATTCAACAGATTTGAGGTTTCTCTTAAATTACAGTCAGACGAGGCAATAAAGCTAATGTGTGAACTGCATTGGGTGCTTTGAAAATCTGGCTGGCTCAGGTGACTCCTGAGACCTCTGAACAGCTCGAGGCAGTGAGTGTTCACGAAGTTTGCTGCACTCAACATATAAATAAATAAAATACCCCCAAACATCACAAAAACACCCAGAAAAACCCCCAAACCATTCCCCACAAAAGGCATGCATTGTTGTTTCAATAAAAATATAGAAAATTATGAAAAAATTTGCCTTCTATAATCCTACCACCCAACTATAATCACTGATCATCATGTCCTCTTTGAACAGAATATTAACTGTTAGAACAATGAAAATGATCGTTGGCTAATTTAGATGATTTGTTTAGAAAGCTATTTTTAGAAATGAGTTTCAGTCGGCACAATCTTCATTAGTTAGAGAATTTGTCCTCTATTTTGAGCTCCCACACACAGTATGCCTCAGTAGGCAAAAGTTAATGTTTAGAAATGACCCTGGTGTGGCTTGCCTGCTGTAAATCCTTCTGTTCTGATTTCTAGAAAAAAATATTGTGCTAACAGAAAGTGAAAGGACTGTTTTGCTACATATTGGAATTTATTGGCCCACAAGAATTCAATGCCTGAGAGTTTTGCTTAAGAAAAATTCTTTTCAACAAGTGTTCTCAATACAGGCATGCTTCCTTTGACTTCGCGTCAGACACAGGGAAAATGACCAGGTGACAGTCCTGTGCTCAGTGTTATCTGAGGTGAGAGGAGACCTAGCAGAAGCACGTTCATCAGCCAGCAAAGCTTGTCTTTCGCTGATAATTTTTGCTGCTGGAGCTGGAGGGCTTGTTTTTTGAAAGCAAAGAAAACACAAATCACAAGGCAATGAGATGGTAGTTGGGTGCCGAGGCTGAGGTACCTCCTTACTCTTGTGGAAACTGAGGTGGACAGCTTGTTAGGCTAACTTGTAATGGAAGGGTCAAAATGAGGGTTGGAACCCACTGAAGTGTTATTTCCAGTGATAGCCAAAACCAATAAGTAAAACACAACTGAATACCCTTTACTGAAGTCTTTTTGCAGATGTCTTGAACTTGGCCTTGACTTCTGGCTCCAGGACTAACTCAGGGCGCATCATGAGAAATTCTACTTTAACAAGTGCCCAGCTTCTCCCTCAAAAGGCAGCATCCAAGCTGTTCTTTGGAGCCAAGTAGCTGATACCACCCTACACCCGGTCCCTGATTATTCTGAGTTTTCTGGCCAACACATGCAGCTCTGGAGGCAGAGACCTCTCAGACCCTCGAAAAGCATAAAATAAAATGATAAGTTGTTTTCAAGCAAGTTTTGCTTTGGTTCTACAAATGTACTAAGCTGAGGAAAAAGGTGACCAGAGAAAAATATTGAGACCAAGTTACATGTAACTCTGGTTCCTTTTTATTCTTTGCGTAATAGAAAAGTAAAAAAGAAAAAACCAAGACATTAGCCACAACATGAATAAATTGCACTACCGTAAAATGTTAGAGACCATACATATTTATTCATTTGAGATATATGCATGTGGTGTGTGTGTGCGCACACACGGATACACACATGCACACTGAATGAGTGGTGCTTCTTCGTCAGCTACTGAAACCAGTAAACTATGTATTGAATATTTCTTGAAGTTGTCTCTTTTTTGTCATTCCTTTCTTTGTAGGCTTGTTGAGTCTCATGTTTCCTATTTCCTTCTCCAATCATAATTTGAGGTTTGCTTTTTGTTTGGTGACAGTGAGTAACCTGAAGATGAAGTGTGAATGTCAACGTGCTCGTTTGGAAACTTAAAAATCTGCGAGTGAGCCTACAAAAATCCTGTGCAAAATATCTTGCACAGAACTGCTCAGTGTCCACATAAATCCTGTGATTTCTAATTCTGTATTGTTGATCCTTTTCACAGCTTAGACTCTCAGTGTCATAGGGGTAAAATGATGACATTTTCTTTGGGGAGATGGGTGATGATTACCCCACCTACCATTCCTAGAGTTTGTTCACAAGAACGTTGTAGGCTCAGTAAGAGGTTCAGTCTTTTGATTTTACAGTGCAAGATCTTCTTCTGATTCCTGGGACTATAAATACATACCTCAAAATTTCTCCCTCCTGAGGAATACCAAAAACAATTACAGGGTGCATCCATGCATCTCTGAGAGAGAGGAGAGACAGTGTCATTGTTTTCTTCCATGATAAGGTATGTATGTGTAAGTCTGTTCAATCTTGGCAGTCACTTTTATTCTATCTTACATGCATGCAATTCTGATAATGCCTACTCTTTAATAATAATGCCTCTTCTTTTAAATTGATGGGGAAGAGGCTTTTTGTGGCAAGATTCTTTTATTTCCCCAATAATCTATAGCAACTTTTTAAATATAGCTATAGCATACTTCTGGGTACTTCTTTAGAAAAGGTGTAGAATGACTCTATTACATGCCTTCATACAGTGTTAGAGTTGAAAATACATCCATCCCTGTGGTGTCCAGTCACTGCCAGCAGTGTTTATGCTTTAGAAGAAACAAATACTCCTAGGATTTGTATAGGGTCTAAAGAGAACCAATGCCTTAGAACGTTGAGATTCAGTTTTTTTGGTGCATAGCAGATAATCAGTAAGCATTTGTTAAATGACGTGAGTGTGAGGTGAGTTTACTAGAAGTCTATCTTTTCAAGGAACTGAGGAACCTCTTGGGAAAAGGGTGCTAGTATGATGAACTTGACTTTGTTATAATCAAGCCTTGGTTGTCAGAGTAAAGGGGTATCCTGGTACAATTTGAAGGATGCCACTCAAATCCATCTCTTTGTGGCCCCATCTCAGGAATTCCTTTCTGGTTCTACGGAGATTATGGAATCTAGTTAAAACATGACAAGTTTACTAAGAACACTCGTAAACTGAAAGACAAAGTGATACTGCTTTCTAGCCTCTCAAACCAGCCTTACACAGCAGAGGGTGGGTGTCATCATTTCCCCCAGTCACAACAGGTGAAGGTTTGGCACCTGCAGGCTGTAGTGTGAGCGTAGAGGTAACAGGTGCCTGGTAGGAATGACTGATTTGTGAGCACATGTTTGGCTTTCCTTTGTGACTTCCAGAAATAGATCAGATAACAGAGAATTATTTCATGGGAGTCTGTGATCCTGGTGTAACAGTGGAGTCAGGCGTCTACGACACTTGAGTTGTTTTTGTAGCTGCTATCATACTCTCAGATGGGTGAGCTGAGGTGACTTGGTGTTTTAAAAATAAATATCACACTTCTTCATCCTATTAGACGGAAACACTAGCACTTGAATCCAGATTCCCTCATATCTGTTGAGAACAGTTCTAACGGCAAAAATTCAGATTTTTCTCAATTCCAAGCCAGTTTTGAGCACAATAGTATAGTCTGCCTGTTGCCAAAGAAGAATAATATACTGTAACCCCCTTTTCTTAGAATTTTATTGCTTTTTAATAGGGACAAAGGAATATGATACCATCATAATTTTCTGTTGCTTCAAAACCAAGATTTCAAGGCAGCTAGTTCATGGATTTTACCTCCATTTCTTCCACTCCTACTCCCCACTCCCATCCCTTATTAGAATCTCTAACTCCTCCACCAGACACCATAAGAAACGGAGCTCCACGCATCTGTTTTCTGTCATCCCAGCTGACAGAATATTTTCAGAACTCTGGAGTTTCTGCCGTTGCTTAATCTTATATCCGGGAGCAGAATCTATGAGACTAGAGCAGGAAGCAAACTGTAAACTCTCTGGGATCCTGTTCTAAATTTTGCTTTTCAGAGCGGTGGGGGCAGCTGTCGGCTTTCCATCCATCAGACTCTGTGCCGGCTCTCCGGCTTCACAGACAAAATGGAGCAATGATTTCTCAGGCCTCTGAAGTGGGGTGAGTGTAGCAGGGGGCTGGAGCCTATAGAGAAGGTGCCTGGTTTTGAATGAGTCTGTTTTAGAACAGGATATAGAAAATCAGAACCAGACAATAATGGAAATGCAGGAAGCATGGCACAAGTGTAAAATTAATTGCAGGATTTTTAGTTGCTCAGTTGTGTAAGTCAACTTTCTGAGGCCCATAAATTATTGCTCAGAGACTATGGAAGAGAAAGCAAATTAGTATCAGGCTGGCATAGAGCTCTTCAGACACATACCTCATTCAAAGTGGATTTTCTGCTCAATATACAGGGCTGTCCTTCAGCCTCCATGGGGGCGTTGCTTCCTGGGAGTGGAGGAGCATGTGGGGCATGGAGCACAGTCGTCAGGAGATCCAGGTTTTGTCATGATGATTTTGCTTGTTCAGAGGCAAAATCTTAATCATCTTGGTTTCCTGAGTCTCAAATGGGACTGAAGCTCATCATATTCTAAATCTCCCCAGATGACCATGAGGATCAAATGAATTCTCCCATGAAAGAGACATAGGACAGCAAAATGACCCAGCGGGCCCAGTGAGTTTCCACCCTGCTCCTGTATCGCCCACCTTCAGAGCCTGAGAAATTTCTGTTCTCTTCTGAGGCTGTGTCCCAGGGAGCCAGCTCATAGCTTGAAGCCGGCACTGGATTTCAGATTGGGCAATGGCCAGTGCTGTTCTGAAGCTGGTGCTGTGACAGGTTGTGCTCATGAATCCTACATTGTCCCCTGATGTCAGATTGACTTGTCTTTTTTCCAAGTAGAAGAATGCTACTCATTTGTGACATCAACTGCTTTAAATTGATTTGTTTAATAGACAGAACATTGCATCATAACTTGACATAGGGTTAAGGTGTTCGCCATTGTAAACCAACGTGGTAACATATGTCATACATTCAGATCACCACCATCAGTTCAGTTCTAACCCTCACCATATAATTGATCTTTTTGCCTTATTTGCCTGCCTTCCCTCCTGACATCTGCTGCTTCTTGACAAATGTGGCGCTATTGGTGACTTTGCATCTTCTAGACCTTTAACCAAAGGAAAAACAATTTTGTGACATATGTCAAGTTATCGTTAAATAAATTGTTTCTGAAGTTGCTTAGTGTCCAGGTCATTCTACCTCTCAGAGTCTGTCTCCTCATCTGCAAAGGGGGCATGAGAATGACCATACTGTAGTCTCACTGTGAGCTTTAAATGAAGACATATTGGGCATGTAGTGTGTTCGATACCATTGGTTTCAATTTGAATATAATAAATCTCCTTTTAATTCCCCCTGACATTAAATTTTTGTGTTATTTCGTTAGGAGTGTTGTGACACTCCTTAAGTCTCGAGTATTTCAAAGTTTAAGATTATAGGTTAGTTGCAATCAATATTCCTGGCCTTGATTTTCTGCTACAGTGATCTCTCCTCCCTACACACTTTCTTCATTCCACATCTTTTGTTCTTTTTATTGTTGTTTTATGGTTCCTCCTATATATATATCAAGTGAATTTGCTTTTTCCTTAGAAGCTTATGTCAGTCTTCTGGCATATGTGCTAAATAAAAGAAAAGTAGAAGGAAGGAAAGAAGGGAGGATTGAAGAGAGATTGATGGGTCTTTTTGGCTCACTGTGGGCCTGAAGACTTTCTCCATGAATGTTCAGTGAATGTTTAAATTGAAAATCAACTGCTGGGTTCATTAAATCTGCCCCTGACTCCACTTATGGCTTGTTTCCTGGCATAGTTGGTTGGAAGGTGGGCTTTCAGGGTCACACATAGGGTTTCCCCCTTTCCTCCCTCCTGGGACTTCCTTCGTTTCAGCCAGGCTGTCTGTTCCTCCAGCTAATTTGCTCTCATCCTTACGTCTGTCCAGTCTAGTGGCTCTGAGCTCAGTTTAGCAATCCCCAACCTCCCTGCCCCATGTCCCCCTCCATTGGGTTGATGGACAGACAGGCCGATTATGTAAAATTAGACTTGAGCAAATCTTAAGTGCTGATTAAGAGATCAGATCAGATGTTCCCTGCATAAAGGTAAATAATCTCTCTTTAGCCCAGAGGTGTCTCTTACATTGTTTTAAAAGTGAGGTGTCTGTCCTTTAGAGGGACAGGAATAACTGTTTGGCTCTCTGTAAGCCTTAAACTCTAAGAGTCTTCTCAAAGTCAAGATAAGGTGAGTGTGAAAGGAAGGGTCAATGCCTTTTTCCATATATGGATACTTAACTCATTCTAAAGTTTGTAAATTTTGTAATCATTTCCCTTATTTTTGCACTGCGAATACTGAATGGATGGGCCTTGGCAAGAAGAGGGAACTGGGGTGGCAGATTTTTCTGGCAGCCAGTATCAGGATGCTTAATGATGGAAAAATGGATTTGGAAAAAAGTATCAATACACAAATGCTGAGTCTAATATAGAAACTGGAGCAAGTTGCCAGAACGCCCTGGGTTGTGTACTCTTGGAACAGAGCAGCCAAACCCTGAAGGGCCTCCTAAAGGAAGAGTCAGAAATAGAAACAGACACTCTTGCTGTCGGAAGGCACGGAGTTCTCTCGGGAATGCTGGAAGCATCAGAGTGACCTATTTTTTCCATTCTGTTTCAGGTCTTCTGATAAGGGTCCTGAAATTCATGTCCTAAATCTACTTGCCATTTGATTGTAAGTGGGAAGGGGGTAGTTGGATGGAAGATGAGAGAAAGAGGGAGGGAGAAAGAGAGAGAGAGGAGAGAGAGATTTGTGAGCTAGCTACATTCTCTAATGACTGTTCTGTTTGACACTATTTTGCCTTTAGGGTACTATGTGCTTTGTAGGTGGTACTTCCACTTTTGAATTCCTTCTCTTCCTGTTAATGAGACTTTCACAGGGAGGTTGATAGAGAGGGTCCTTGACTAGTTACAGATTTCCTACAAAGGCAAAATGAAAGTGAGAAATGTGAACACATTCTGTACATTATAAAACTCTATTTAAATAGAAGACATTATTACTACTCAAACACTCAAGGCCATCTTCCCATTAGGAATGGCACATGTTCACACACGGTAGAGAGAAGTTAATGCACAGCCAGTCTTTTCTTTGGAGAATTTCTGGCGTGAATGAGTATAGGGAGTAGATAAATGAATGTATGTGCATCACTCTCTCTCACCCTACACCTGTACTCGATGCCACTTACAATCAAAATTGCAAATGGATTTAGGACAAGAATTTCAGGACTTTTATCAGAAGAACTGAAGCAGAAGGAAAACCAATTGTTGTATAATTGTATTATTCATATTTTATATCCATGTTTTGTATCTATCTACCTATCTATAGGGTGCCACACATAGGCATATAATATGTAGTAGCTGGTAGCTGCTGCTGTTAAAGTTTGGGTCTCTTTAGTTATATATGTTCTACCACTGTGAAATGGTAATTGCACACTGACTTGAGCTTGAAGACAAGCATGTCCCGCCTATTTTTCTACCCGTGGCTCCTCCCAGATTAGCTTCACTTATAGCTGTGTTATGCACTCAGCTGTCCTTTACATGTTCCCACATGTGTGCATGCACACACACACATTTGTCTTCTCTTGCATACTCATTTCTGCCAGAAATTCTTCGAAGACACAATTGGAGAGGGCTGTGTATCAGCTTCTCTCTACCCTGTGAAAATGTGTGCAATTCCTAATGGGAAGATGGCCTTGAGTGTTTTAGTGGTGATACTATCTTCTATTTAAGTAGCATTTTGTAATGTGTAGAATATGGTCATATTTCTCACTCACCCTAATTTGTTCAGATTGCGGCTTTCTCAAGGCTCCTACTGTTCTTCACTGGATTCATAGAAGCACTTCAAGAATTTCTGTGGTTCCTGGAGGGTTCTCAGTCCTCAAACAGACCTTCCTTGTATTTATTTCACAAAACTGCTGTAAACTCAAGTCCTTGTCCATCTGTGGGGTGCTGCTTCACTGTCAAATAGACCACTAAGAAGCTATCACAGTGACCCTCTTCACTGAAACCATGAGTGAAGCTCTGTGTCCTCCCAAGACTTAGAATAGACTCAGAGCAGGAAGCAGAGCGGGGTGAGTACCTTCTCAGGACTTTTTTTTTCCAGGCCTTTTAGAGACAGTAATACAAGACAAAAATGATCTCAGTACTCTTCCTTGCCACAGCCCTGAAAAGTAGACATGATCTTTTATGTGGAATTCCTTCAAATTAAATAAATCATAATGTGAGAGGATAGTGACTAAAGGCTATGGCTCTACCAGGCTTGGCTTATGAAAAACTAAAGTGTCCAAGTCACATGCATTATCTGGGCCCAGATAACAATTCTGAATGTGGTATTACTGCTCCTAACACACATATAGCACCTGAGAAAGGGTACAAACCAGTTTTTGTGAGATCTACACCTGAATTTCCAAATATCTGTAGACCTTTTGGATGAAGAGAAAGACTTAATATTTTCCCCAAATAAAACTTATTTACCTCCCAAACTTGCCCTCCGAGGTTGTTTTATCCTGGTCAATGGCATTATTATTTACCCAGGCAACCAGTATGTTTTCCTTTTCTTCCAAATTTTCCATTAAAATTGAACTTGAATTTCATTTCCTCCATGAAAATTTCCACCAGTACACCCAGACCTTTTTATGCTTTTGTGAACAATTTTGTTAACCACTCTGCTCTATGCATTTCAACTTCTCCCTAATTACATCTTCCTTCCACTTGAGCTCCTTTGGGGCAAGGTCTTAGAATCTTCCTCATCATTGTCTTCATTCTTCTGCCTCCAAGTTCCTAATACAGTGTCCTATATCTAACATGAACTTACTGAATGCTTAGCGAAATGTAACAACTTAGTCCTGTCATATCCCAGTCCCCATTTCTCCTATGATCCTTTGCTACTGCTGCTATATCTTAATCAGGGGATCATGGCACTTTCTGATGTTCTAGCAGCAGGTATTAAGACTTACAATATAGTTCTCATTGATCTCTTGGCAGCACTTTCAAACTGTCTCCTTTGATAATGCAGCCTCTCAAACAGAAACTGCTCTTCCATAGAGTTGAGGTTGCAGGGTTCCTTCATGGTACCCAGTGTTTCATGCTCGCGCTGCTTCTGATCGCCTGCCTCTTCCATTTCCTTTTCGATGGTGGTGATGCTCTTAGCAAGGGGAGGAGGAAGGCAGAAATGACAGGACTCCTTAGCTTTAGCCACATCATCCACTGATTCCCTAGGATGTCTTCTAGGACTTCCCAGTCTTGCTTTTTAGGGACACAGCTTCTGTTATTTGCCATCTCCCTGAACCCTGTGTTTGCCCTTTTGTAGATACAAGATTTAAAGAATCATATTGTAGATTTTTAAGGTATTTAAACAAGATGGCCTCTGGATCCTCCAGATCCTGTTAAATGTGCCACTTTTGATCTCGGCTCAGCTGGGAAATCTTTTCTTTTGTACAAACTTGGAAAAAATCAATATAAATGGCTTTGAGATACTGAAATTAATACCCACTCACCCCTGCTGTTTTCTTACAGGCCGTTTGATTGCTCTTGAAATAAAAATGGTCTTTGGTTTCATAGAATATTTTACAAGGCAAGCTACAATGGGAGTAATTATTTTTCTCTTCGTGAAAAAGAAATGACTATTCTGGAAGACCTAAGGGTTGTGTGGTTTGGTTAAAAGAATCCCCTAGTGGGTATCTGTGGCAACATCTTTCTACCTTCCCTGGTATGTGAGGGATGCAGGTAAGAGGGTCACGGATGCCTCACAAAGTAACGAGACTCTATGCACTGACCTCTTAATACAGTTCATTGAAAATATCCCTTTTCGCAGCATGTTTACACAGTGACTATTTGGCTGTTAAGCAAATAGAGTATTTAATAGGCCCAGAGTGATCCGCTTACATGAGAGCCTGTGACAATCAGAGGGAGACCATGCCAGAATATCAAGAAATTAATACGTGGCTTAGACAAGCAATGATCCTTGAAGAGAATAACAGTTTGTGGAAGATAAGACAAATGCAACCTGCCACAGTGACTCCAGGGGAAGATCCAGGCTCTGGTCTTTCTTGGAGAAAATGCAGTTTTCCAGTATCTTAAACAGCCAGCTGAGGTGGAACGCTAACTGTTTGGTCGTTCCCTGGGTAGTCATCTCCCATATCTCTGGGACGACATTGTGTACGTTAAAGCAGCTGGTGTTTTCATGCCACTAAGCATGCTCCAAGTTCCTATGGCACCTTCTAGATCTACGTGGAATCTCCAAGGATCTTTTAGTGTTATATTTGTCATTATTGTGTCTTTACTGTGATCAACCCAACACTCATGAGGTTTATGTACATTAGGTCATTTAATCCCAATAAGAAGTATATATTTTTAATCTTCATTTTATAGATAATTAAACAGCAGCATATAGAGGATAAGTGACTTGTCCAAGATCTCACAGATTTTAAATGATCGAACTGACTCAAACACTAATTCATTTTAACCCAAAGTCATTGAGTTAGAGCATTCACTATGCTGTGATCAGAGGGGTTGTTGGAGAAACAACTGTATGAAAGCAAGTCATTGTGGGGTACAAATGTGATCATGAGCTGGAGCGTTAGTTTTGGTGATCTCCAGGGACTTCAGCTTTTCTAAGGTGGCTTGAGTTTCCCTGACTTCTGCCACAACCACGATGTCTATAGAACAACAGGTACTTGCAGGAGCATTTGTTGATTTGAGTTGTTTGACTTCTAAACCTACCGTATGATACACCTCTTGTGTGAAACATGTAATCTCCCTTGTCACTGAATTCTAGGGCTGGAAATAATTGTGAGGGGCAAAAGAAGTAACATAAATATTCACGGTGAATTTGTTCAGATCCTGAATTTTGTTTTACTGTGGGGGATAATGGGTGATGAGACAGAAATTAGACTGGGTTAGAAAAGAAAGTTTGGTGAGGGACAAGGAGAGGCAATCTAGAGCTTGGTGGCTATAGAGAGAGCAGATTTGGAAAAGCTGTAATGATGAGCAGATTGTGGGGCCATGGAGAAGAAAAAGACTCCTTTAGAAATCAGTTATATCATAATCATCTAAGCTTTTCAAAACAGTTTTTTGTTTCTTTTGGATATGGCACTCCTAGAATTTACCCATGAACAAAATGAACAAAATGCTGCCCTCACACGTGTACTGCACTTTATAGTTTAGAAAGCATGATCTCACTTGATTCTTACAATAACGCTATGATGAAGGGAGAAGAGATGCAATCAAAGTCATTTCACAGATGAATTCATGGAGGTTTAGAGACTTCCTTGCCACCACACAGATTTTGAGAAGACAGGTGTAACAGGTCAGATCCTGATCCCTCTGGAATTCCTCTGGTGGAAATATTCTGAATGTTCTCTCAAACCTGGAAAAAACAAAAGGATACGCCATATTGGGTCAGTCTAATGGTTCACTCCATCAAATATTCACGTGAACAGTCTGGAGCCAGGGAGGTTTTGTAAAGGAATGAGACAGAGGCCTCTGTAACATCAAAAGTTGAGAAAACCTCAAACCTCTTTTTAACTACTGGTAAGTGAAGGGCGTCTGAGAAATTTGCAAACCCTGCTTGAACCTATTTACATTTCTTGGCTTCTTCAACTCTTTGGGAGTAACAAGTTCCACATGTTTACCACCTGCTGTGTGAAGAAATACTTCCTTTGGTTATTATTTTAAATGACTGCTTTCCAGGCTTAAGTGCTCCCATACCCAAATCCCCTTCCCAACAGGTTATAGTCCCCGGGATGCAGTCTGTCTGGCTCACAGCACGCCCCCCTCACCCCGGCGCACACACGGGGCTGCTGTGGATGTGTGCTGGGTGGGTAGATCTACAGCCGTGCAGCAAGCAGGAGGCAGCTAGTACTCATGGGATTACTTTCAGGGCGCAGATGCCGCCTATGTGCTGAAGTGAAAATCAGAATGTGGTTTCCTCCTAAATGACTTTTCAGTTTGAAAAAGTGAAGCAAAGATTGCCATGAAGGATCTTTTGCCTTTCCTGTAACTATGTCCTTCTGAAAACCTTCACTGTTCTAAGGAATTCCACACGAGTCCAAATGAAATAACGGCAAAATCATAGTTGCGTGAATGTGCTATTTCAGTTTGAATCCTTTCTAGCCACTGACCTTGGTAATGCGAACATGTTCATATGGTTAAGATTAATGAGTCAATTATTTTTATACAAGCTATCCCTCATGTAGGCTGTTTTCCTTGACTTGACTATGTTAATTAATAGAAAGCATTCAATTCCCCTTCTCTTGCAGTTTGTGGTTAATCAGGTACAATTATCAATAAGGTTATGGTGAATGTCTATGTGCTTGGGCACCTCTAATGAAAATAGGATATATTTGGCTATGAAGAGAAGTACTTAAAGTTCCTCTTCAGTGAGTGCTTGCAGAAGGAAATAAGGCTATAGATCTTGGAAGGCACAGGCTGCCATTATAAATATAGCTGTGTTTTTAATTAAATAAATACTGAAACAAATGTGATTGAATATGAGATAATCCATTCATGTGGATATTATTTCACGTCATGCCTGAAATTAATGCTTCATAGAGTTTGGCCTGGCTCTTGCTGGCTGAAGAGTGGAGTATGCAAATGTGTCCTCCATAAATGCACAAAGGCTTGCATGCTCAGTCTACCTGCACCAGAACACTGAGAGTCTAAAATAAAAAATAAAAAATAAAAAAACCTTCACAGTTACAGAGAGACATTTAAGCATGTAGTTTACATTAGCAATAGCTTTGTTATTCTATAAAGACTATAAAAGAGCAAATGTACATAAAGCAATTTCGTTGGTGACTGACATATAGTAAGCAATTAGAGTGTTAATCATTTATTACCATTATTCTTATCATTGGCAATGTCCCTTTAAATGATCTTAGCATTCTTAATATCTGGTTTGATTTTCCAGTTACTTGTCAGGTCCATAGCTTTTATATGAAACGAAGCATGCTTGAGGAAAGTTTTATGTTTTGAATGAGATTGTTGAACCAAGAATTTCAAGCCTCCTATGTGGTTGGTAGATACCAAGCTTATGAAAAAGGAGTATGTTGAAATGATGACTTCCTGGACTTGTGTGCTTTCGGATATTCAAGCAAATTTAGTGAATGGTCAATTATCTTTAGGTTAAAATACTAGGGACTTCAAATGTTACAAGTTTTTGAGAGCTTGAGAAGATGTGAAAAAACTAAAATGTCATTTTTATGAGAGATATTTCTACAAGGCCATTTCTACATAGATGCAAAAGAAGTAGTTGCTATTAATTTTTTTTACTTTTGACTGCTCCCATTGAAACATCTTAAGTACAATAATTCATGATCTAGAGAGAGCTAAGGCCCAGCACACTTGTGGGAACAAGGCATTTAATTCATTCTGAGGTATAAATGGTTGCTACCAGAAACTCTCTAGGTTGAGCGGCACGATGAGAAAGAAAGGAAAGAGAGAAAGGGCATAGAAAAGCTGAAGAGGAATTTGGAAAACAGGGAAAAACCTCATGAACTTGATAAAACCTCTCTCAACAGGGCAGCAGTGCTGAAGAGGATGGAAAGCTTCCTGTGACTTCATTTGTTCATAAGTCATTCATTGAGGACCAACCCAGGGAATATGCCAGTGCTAGAGCCATAGCAAAGCTTATCGGTGGTGGGTAGGACAGACATATAACCAAAGGACTGAATTAGGTAGAACACTGTCAGATGCAGCAGGGAACAATAAAAAGTATCATTGATTTTATAAGGGGGCCACAATGGTGTGTTGGAGCCAGCTCACATGAGCTTGTGAGAGTTGACTATGCCTATCTCTTCCTGACTAAGTGTTCACTAGTGCTATGTTGGTGGCTTAAAACCAGCCATGGAGGGGGCACTTATATTACACAAAGTATCAAACTATAAAAAATAGGATTTTCCCCACCATGAGAAGCCAGTTGTTAATCATTTATTGGTATACCACTGCCTGGAGGAGGGAGGGGGTGTACGGGTGAGTTATTATAGAGAAGGGAGTTATTGGACTGAACATTATAGAACAATTAGAATAATAGCCATTATTGGAATTTTTTAGGAGAGGGGTTTGAGTGTTTTTTTGGGAGGGGACTAGGTGGGAATTTTTCTGACAAGAAGGGAAAAATGGGACTTGTATCAGATGTATTTCTATTGATTATAAACTCTAGTCAAAGATTTAATCACCAACCTTTCTCGAGGTCAGATTCTGGGCTTTATTTATCTTTGTGTGTGTGTATACATACACATACATATATATGTGTGTGTATGTGTATATATATATATATATATATATATAAAATTTTCCACACAAAGAACAGATAGTAAATGCGTCTTCTACAAATGAATACATGTTGATATTCCTTAAGTCTCCTCAATTACCCTATCTAGATGGGGTCAACCATTTTCACTAACTATATGCCAAACAGTGTGCTAGGCATTTTATATAATTTTTACATACATTCTATAGAAAAAGAAACTAAGACTTGGAGAAATTGAGAAATTTGCTCAAAGTCAGAGTTCATAGTAGCAGAAGCAGTATTAAAACAAAAGTCTATTTGTTTCCAAACTCCACGTTTTGTCAACTGTCCCATATTTCCTTTCCATTCAGGGACCATTTGTTACATGTGAATGATTAGTGATAGTAAGTACTTTGGGACTGAGAGATCATCAGGGGCTGTAGACATGAAGTAGATGGTCTTTAGCTTGAAAATTACTGGTTTAGGTGATATTGCATCCTCTCCATTTGACTCTTTGAGTGACATTTATGTTAGCACCTTGGCTGATCTATGATAACCTTTTCCATGGATTCCTAATCTCAAATGCAGCTTGACACACTTATACAGTACAGCAGAAGGCGGAAGAATGAGGTTTAGATTTTTTTTCCTATCCCACCCTCAATTTAGCTACCAAGAAAAGATCTTTCAGATCAAAACACTTTATCTCCCCACCCTCAGAAAAGATGTCAGACAAAAATGTTGAGAGATAATTTGGGATGTGGTGCTTTTGAGCACTGCATCCAAAGATCAAGTATGATAGATACAGGGTTTAGGACTATCTGTAAGACAAAAATAGAATACTGAATTCTGGTACTTCAAAAACTTGCTTTATTCTTCCTTGTGGACACATACCGTTCCCCCTGCCTTGCCCCTCACCCCCTGCTTTTCTTAGGACCGCTGAGTGAGGATGTACACTAGTTTTGTTCCCATTCTTCAGATTTGAAAATCAACTCTTACTCCTAAAATCATAACTAGAAGTAACTTATGTGTATTGCTTCCAAAATTCTCACAATGATTGAAAATAATATGGAAGGAAATCTTTTACAGCGTTAAATTTTGCAAGTGAGAGCTTATGAGAACCTGGTAAAGGTTTATGATTTAGAACTTGCTGTATTATAAACATCTTTAAGTTATAGGACCATGTGGGTAACTACTGGATAATTAGTAGTTAAAGAATCTACAATTCAAAAAGATCTGATATTATTCTGCTAACAGAGTTCTTGGTTGCAAACAACCAAAGCCTACTTCAGTTAAACTAAGGAGAAGAGTAAGTATTTGGAAGGCAGTTGGATAGTTCAAGGAATTAGGAAGGTTGGACAACAAGTTCAGGTGGTACTCAAGGGAGGAAATGCATGGCTGAGGTACCATCTTAGGAGAATCCTGCTGAACACAACTCTGTCTGCCTGTTGGGGACTTTCCATTGCAGCTGGCACGCAGTGTACACTCATCTAGGTGCTGAATTGTGTCACCCTCTGATAATTGCTTCTCTGATTCTGGAAAATCTCTGACCCATCCTACACTCCTCTTTTAAAGATCAATGAGAGCATGTGGTGAACGTAACTGATTTGCTCTGCCATGTCACAGGGTCACGCTCCAGCTTCCTGGAAGACAGGAACAATCTGTTTTTCTTCATCTTCCCCAACAAGAAGTAAACTGTATCTCTTTCCAAGACCATGGTTTGTTCAAGTAAGTGGGGAGCTTAGATATTGGATACTCCTAAATAAGGGAAGTTTCCTCTATATTTTCTAGTTTTTCCATAGAAATGTGTCTAAGAGAACCCAAGATAGCCTCATTTATGTGGAACACTGTTTAAACAAGGCATGCTGTTATACTCGTGGCAATGAATCTAATTATGACACATTTATTTTTTCAAAATCCATGGCCCTCCTGAACCTATTATGCACATAAAGTGAATTTGTCCAGGCTCTGAGTTTGTCTCACTCAAGCAAGAATGCTTGCACGCAGGCTGACTTCTTTCTTACTGTGTGGCTTTGCAATTCAGAAGATGTAAAGAGGTTTTCCCTGGCTTTCAGCCTCCCTATCTATTTTGATCATGGAGGTTAATAATGCTGAAAAGCACTCAGAGTATATAAGGCTGCTGAGGAAATGAGAGCCCTATGTTTTATGACTGGGACATGACTAGTAATGTATCTGCCGGGAAAGTTGCCATTCAGAATGCAGCAGTGAATACTGGATTCCATCAGTTCTCAGCCACTGCTCCACCCACCCCCGCCCCCAGTCCCTTGCTTCACACTGGAAAGGGAGCATTGAGAGCCCAAATCTGGGCATGCTGGTAACTTCTTTCTTTGGAGGGCTCTGCCAATGTTGGATACTAACTTACCACTCTGATTGCACATGGCAATCACCTTGGAGCTTTAAAAAATGCCTGATGCTCAGGTATGATCCTAAATCAATTATATAAGGCTCTCTAGAGAGAAGCCCAGATGTCAGTATTTTAAGGTTTCCCAGGTGGTTCCAGTGGGCCTGGAGGATTCAGAACCACAGTACAGTGCAAAGCAAACCCTTAACCTCTTTATCACCCAGACTTAACTCAGGACAAACACCAGGCAGTCAAAATGTAGACATCCTCTCCCCTATCATTACTATTACTATTACTACTACTATTACTGCCACTGCTGAATTGAAGTGATCAATCCCGAAGCAAGGAATATACAATACAACAAATATTAACTTGTGTTCCAGTTTTCCAACTGTGTGGTCCTGGGCAGTTTAGTGTTCTGGCCTCAGCTTCATTGTGTGTAGTAATTTCTGCCTCACAGACTTTCTGGAAGGATTAAATAAGACATTTTATTTCAATTTCTTAGTGGTGTACCTGGCATATAGCAAAGGTTTAATAAATCCTATGTAGTCTTATTATTGTACATCCCTTAGAGTATTCCGAGAATTCCCATACCTACCATTTCACTGGATTTTTGGCACCATCCTTTGCCATAAGCTAGTCTGGAGTTTATTTCTCCAATTTAGAGATGAAGACATAGATTCAGAAGGAATGAGTGAATTGCTCATGTTCACACAGGTGGCATCATAATAATAGGACAAGGATTTTACTTCAGGTCTTCAGTTCAAGCTCAGCAGTTTTTACATGGCAAAGAATCACATTACAGAGGGGGTATATTGAAGAAGGGGGATTGGGGATAACAGGGTTTACTAAGGGGGAGGCCTCTGTTGACTGTAAATGGTGGAAGAAGAGATGATCATAGGGAAGATATGGGTATCAGATTTAGCTTTAATAGAAATAATAGAATTAATTTAAGAAATTCTTTGATTCAACTTGTGTTTCTATTTTTTGCATTCATAGAGTTTGGGAGTCGAGTTAATAAAAAGTTGTTTTATATCACCTCTAGAAAGAGAACAGAGTTGCAGTTGAAGCTAAGAAGAAGATTATATTATTTTGAGCCTGACCAGTGACTATGACAATTGTATATGTGTTTGCGTGTGTGTGTACATGCACATCTGAGCATGTAAGTGTGATAGTCCTGCATAAGCTTAAGAAAAGAGGAAGATAAAATGCAGGATGTCAAAGGGAACTTACCAGAATGATTGAAATTTCAGGCTTAGAAACAGAGCTGGATGACCTTATTAGCTATGACGTAAAGTTACCTAATTTCTTGGATACCTGGTTTCCTCATCTGTTAATTGGGGAAACAACAATTCTTAGCTCATAACATTTTATAAAGGATTAAATAAAGTAGAATATATTAAGCATTCAGTTCAGTACATGATACATGGTCAACTCTCAATAAATGTCAAAGCAATCCATCAATTAATCAATCAATCAGTTAACCAACCAATCTATTAAGGAGTCAGGAATTGGAGTTCTGAGTCCAGGTACCTGGCAACTAGTCACTGTGTTTTTCTCACATAGTGTTGTGAACTCCATGTCAAATTAACCTGTATCTTTATCAGCCTCTCCATCTATGTGATGGTAAAAATTTACCCTTGAAAAAATTAACTTTCACTTATCTTCTTAAATGTCATGAGAAGAAAGTGTTAGGATGAAGCTGTCTTTGTAGGAGGTTGCAAGATCAAAGGAGCTTTGAGATTTATTATTTCAATACAAACCTCATAACCTTAAAATGTGTGAGACTAGTCATTGTATTTTATATAGTCAAAATTTTTCTTTCATTTTGGACTTTCATCTATTCAGTTAAATAGCTCTCTCTCTCTCTCTCTAAATACATATATATATGTATATAAATATGCAGTACTTATGGAAGGATGTAAGGTGATATTGACATTTCCCCTACTTTCTAGATATTTTTTTGTTTGTTTGTTTGCCCTAATGTTCCTTGGCCTATGGTTCTTCCACCAACTTGTACTAATGTCAGACAGCGCTCTAGGAAATCAACTCCAAAATCTAACGTCTTGTGTACCAGCTTGTCTGCCAGACAGTAACATAAGAACATCCTGAGAGTGGGAAAAGAAGGGTGACAGTGAGTTGTAAGCTGCCTCAATATGAAAGGTTATTTTCAGGAGGAGGCTGGGACTCAGGGGTGAAGGTCTTGCAGTCAACTTTCTCTGGACCTTGTATCCTGGCACTGCCATTATTGACTTTGGGGACTGGACTAAGATATTTCTCTTATTTTAGATGGCAATTAGAAGAGGTAATCCTTTTAAAATGCTTAGAGAAGTTCTTGGTATAGAGAAAGTATTTTAAAATTTGTTTGATTTTTAGTGCTTCCATAAGGTGAGATGATAATTTGTTCTTTGTTTACTGGCAAAGAATTGACACAGTGGGGGAGGAATCTAATATCTATTGGTCGTATTTTAGGTTTCAGGAACTTTGCATTTCTTTGACTGCTTCCCAGAATTTTGTGAGATGTGATTTCTCAGTCCTCTTTTACATATGAGCAAATTGAAAGTAGGAGAAGTCAAGCAATTTGTTTAGGGTCAACACAATTAGTAAACTGTAGACGCTAGATTTAAACATGATGTATATTACCCTAAGATACATGCTTTTTCTGCTTAATTGAACAGCATGTGTTGAATGAGATTAGGAAAAAATGCAACCCATTTACCTGCCATTTTGTTTCCCTAGTACTAAATCTAAGACAACTGATGATTTTATTGAATCAACTAGCAATGCATCTAGTAATAACTCAACCAAGAAATGTTCTTTTTCATTTGTGATTAAACAGCCTACCAAGAAATATAGCAGAATCTTCTTCCCCAAGAATTCTTTAAAAACAGGATTTGTGTCTGCATGTTCTATCTCTAGTCTTTGAAGGGACAGTGGAAGAAAACCAGCCTCTTGGAATTTCTTACTCATTATTCTGTTTCTGCACTTTGTTGCAAAAAGGCATTTCTTTCCATCACTAAGCACAGTTTGCAAGTAACTCAGTACCTAAAAGAGTATCATTCATTGAAAGGAGCGAATACTAATAACTAATATTTGTATAAGAATTTTAGAGCTGCTAGATTGCCTTCACTCTTATTTTTACCTGAAGCTCATGTAGTCTATGGGAAAAGGATGGACAAGTATTAATATTATTGTTTGCTATACTTTTAGTAACTTTAAAAATTTACCCATTAAATACATTTATTCACTTGACCCAGGATAAACTTTAAAAAAAATCATCCCAAGGATAATAAACAACCAAATTCAAACCTGAATCTGCCCGACTCCAAAGCTAACTCTACAACCTCACTACTCAGAGTAGGGTCCATGGTCTAGGAACACCACTGCCCCTCGAACTTAGAAAGGCAGCCCCCTTGGTCTCACCACAGACATTCTGAACCCAAATATGCAGTTTAGCAACACTGCTATTAGATGTGAATATTTGAAATTTTTTCTTCTTTGAGAAGAGTGGATTCTCAGACAACACTGCCTCCCACCTTTGTAGCATTCATATTCATTATAATAGCTTGAAAGCACAAAGCACAAGGCTGGCCATAAGTGGGCATCCAGTAGCCTCTCACTGAACGCTGCCCTCTTACCTGTTTGAGTGAGTAGAATTTGACTTGTTTTAAGTATGAAGCTATCTTGTTTCTATTGTCTCTTGAGGGTGTCTTTGTGTCATATTTTAGAGAGTCTAAAATGACTATTCTGGAGTATGGTAGTAGAGGTTGCTCAGACAGCCGTTGCTAGCCAGGGGAAAAGGGAGCGCAGACTCCTGAGCAGGGAACCAGAAAGAACCTGAGTCCTGCAAAGCACTATGTGGGGCAAGCAATCCACAGCTGGCTTTATCGGAGAACAATGTCCCGGTTTCGAAGCAGCTATGTCTGGCTCACTTAGAGACAGGATGTTCGAGACCAGATGTCCTCCATGAGGAGACCCTCTTCAAATAGCATCTGGCCAGCATCACTGAACCCCAGCAAAGCCCCAGAGAGCCCACACGGCTTTTCCCTGCCCAATGCCTGGGCTTTCTCTTCTTTTTCAAAGCCAGTTGTATTTCTAAGAAATATGTGCTCTCCAGAAGGGCTCCCTCAGTTACACCGCACTGCCATCACCCCTGGAAGAATTATCTGGAGATGGCCCAGCGGCCTGCCAGCATCACTGTCCTGGTCAGCACGCCGTCTTCTTCCCAGGTTGACTTTCCCATCTCTACCAGACGATGCTGGTGAGTGGGAAGGAACACACTTTAGCATATTTCTGCCCTGCTGTAAAAACAAGGGATTTATGAGCATGCTGGTTTGAAAAGAGGGCCTAGGGAATCATTACCAAAAGCATAAAAGACTAATTTTCCCCATAAAGCGGCAGCAATAAATGTCCTGTAAATATAGGCCTCCACTGACTCCTTCAAAAGCATATTTTTACCCCCAATCCAGTAGAGACTATTTCATGTGTAAGCAGAGTAAATGACAGAGTCAGCGGCTACTCTCTCACCCATGCAGTGAGGCAGTAGACACTAGGCGAGGTGGGGACCCTGGAGGTCCCAGTGTATGTGGCTGGGTACTGTTTGTTTCTGAAGGCAGGAAGGTTTGGTGGAATTCACTTTCAAACTTGTTTTGCCAACGTGGCTGAGCTTAATAATGAACTAGAACCACCTGCTTTGAAGGGATCGTTGAAGGGAAACGAGCACGTGCCATCATCTGGAGCAAACGTGTTGACAAACTGTGTTCTCTTCATCATGAGATCATGACCAGCAGAAACCTAATAACAGGTGGCAGGTGCCTTAGACAGACCCAGTGTGAACCTTTAACCAGCGCAGACCTCGTTCTGCTCAGAGCCACCCAATCACGACACCCTACCCTCCACTTTCTCATCCCAGAAAAGCTTGCCTTGACCCCGGGACAGTGAGACAGTTTTGAGAAGCTTTGCATCTTGTCTCTGTGCCAGTTTAAACTTACAGTAAATTATCCTTTTGAAAACTGTTTTTTACCTCTAAAACTTGGTACCGCATTACCGGTTCTATATGCATTAGACAACAAACTCTTGTCCGTAACAACAGCTCTGGCTGCATCTGGTCTGAGAGGGAGGAAGGAGGACTGAGAAGGAAAGGCCGGCAATGTGTGAACAGCTAGGAAAATAGCAGAGGTGAATGGGGGGCCTGGTCCTCCTGAAGATCCAGGAGTCTGGGAGGCGTCTTCTCCTGATCATTAAACATGAAGAAAAAGGTATTTGGATAATATTTACTTAGAAAACTCAACCCTAAATTTGGATATCAGTTCTGTAAATTTCCTGCTGTTCCCCTAATTATGTGGATATGACAAAGTGTTTGAAATTGAGTTCCGGAAAACGTTTACATTTTCATGTCCTTTTGCATGGTCAGCAGATTAACAAGCAGAAGCTGAGTTTTCTGGATGTCGGCCAGGAAGAGGATCCTTGTTTTCTGAGATGCTGAGAGCTTGGGGCAGTCCCAGCAGTGGGTTCGTGCGGGAGGAGGTATTGCTCAGAGGATACACCCCAGGGTGGGCAATGTGCAGTGTGAAAGCTGTTTGGTGACTGTGAAGGAAGAAACACTGTGTTCTTCCATTATTAGTAGGAGAATCTATCAGCTGTAATAATGATTTAAAAATTTAAAAAGAGTGGGTAAGTAAAATGTTCTGGATCATTTATCTACATTCTACCAATAAACCTATAAATATTTAGACTTTACTTTCTGAGATTAGGAGAGGAAGGCTGATTAAGGAGTTTAAAGCTGAAAAGAACCTGGAAACTAGGTTCTGGATAAAAATTGTGGGGCAGGGAGGTAGCTCGCCAGATAAATTGCTGCTCTCATCTTATGTCACCTAGTGAGTAGCCCAGTTTAAAAAGCAGAATGACATAGAGGTAGGACAAAATAGCTAAGTTAAAGGACAGAGGAATTGGACAGATTGGGTACAGAACTCAGTTCTACCACTCAGCAGCTGGGTGACCTTAGGGAAGATATTTAATTTGCCTGTGTATTTGATTTTTCATTTCTAAAGTGGGGTTAATAGGGTAGGTGTGAGAGAGAGATAATGGACTTAATATGTGTAAATGACTTACAACAGCGCTTGACACATAGTAACACCATAGGTTGTTGAAGTTGACTTCCTATACACGTTGCCTATAGGAGAGGATTTATTAAACTAAGTCAGCTGCATTATTTCTTCACATGCACTTTGGAAACATTGCTGATGCAAGATTATGTTTGTTTTAATCAATGGACAGCATACTTTTTTTTTTTTCTGATGAGCTCAGTGACTAGTATATGAATCTGGAAAAATTGCTCCTCCTCCCTCTTGCTCATATTCAGGTGTTTCGCTTCACTAGAGATGACTGGAGATTAGACATGCTCTGGTCCATGGGTTGTCTGGTGACTGTGCTTTACTTCCTGAGTTTTGATCTCTTCTACTTTCCCATTTTTCAAGTGTTATAAAACTGACCTCTTCTCTTCCCGAGGTCCCTGAGTTCACTGGGTTCTTTTTGTTCAGCTGCCTTGGAGGCTATCACCTCCCTCCAGGACTCATGCCAATGAGTTCACGGTGGGAACATGTCTTAATCTCCTCAGTCTCCATCACCAGCTTTTTCCTCCATGACATACCATCTCCCTCCATACTGGAGTCTTATTTGGTCTCCCAGGCTTCTTGCAGGAGAACTGCAGAGAATTTCTTGGGTACATCCTGACTTGGCATGGCCGTAAGATACTGGGAGGTGAGGGTGGCGGTGGGGCAGGATAAGTTTGTAGAGAACCACTTGTGTTTCCCAGGACTGCTATGTTCACACTTGAGTCTGGATGAAGGATGGAAGGGACCAGGCTGGCACTTCTGAATCCTGCAAAAAAAGTTGTGGAGGCACCACAGTCAACCAGTGTCTATCTGCATGTGCCTCACACTGTCCTTTTTATGACAAATGACATGTCCCTCAGCTGCGATGATGAAAACAGTTTTAAAGTTGCTTTGTGAATGATGAAATTGGGAAAATCAAATTGTGAGTTAGTGATCATGTTTTATACAAATTAACAGGAGTTTAGAAATGGAGCAAGGACTGGTGGTTTCAAAAGCACAGTGAGATTTGAAGGATGAATTTGGTTTAGGCAGGGGGACTGGACAGGGAGGAAGAAGTATCTAGATGGACAGTGGAGTGCAGACTGTGAGGAATTGTTCTTGACCGCCACAAGATTGCAGGTGGGCAAACTGGGGTGATGATAACAAAAATCCACTTAGAAAATCATAGTACAGAAAGCCCTCAAATAAGATTGAGTTCAATATCATTTTGTTACATCGATGAGAAAAAAGTTCCAACCAATGTTGAGTGAAACGATTATCTAAAGACTTGCTTTTATTATGCATCTTTTCACAAGAGCCTGTGGATAGGGTTAAGTGACCTGTTTCCTAAGCAAAAAAAAAATATAATTTTTTTTAAAGGAAAGGTGCAGGCAGGAATGAAGGTGAGTAGGCAGACAGACAGGAAGAGAAGAGAAATGAGCATCTTTATTTTTATTTAGTTGTTCACACTGGTTGCTTCCCTCCAGGTCTGGGACTCGAACTCAGGGGCATGTGCCTTGCTCCTCCGGAGACTGGCCTAGCCAGTGTTCTACCAGGGTGCACTGCCTAAGCAAATTTATGTGCAATATCTTCTTGGAAATGGAATTGGTTAGATTGGAGATCACAGACCTTGAAAGAAGTGACAGTGTTCTACGTACCTACCCCCCAGTGTGATCAGTGTTGGTTTGTCTGGCTTTGACCTTGAATTCATGAATTCTTTACTGAGAGAAATATCTTAATTAAAATGTTGTTCAATATCTGGAATCCTAGTCTCTCTTTACTGGCTCTATGACTCTTCTGTTTCATAATCTGGTCTTCCCTTTGCTTTCTCTCATATCATTCACATTCGGTCCAAATGTGGGTCTAGGTAGAGTGTGCAAAACCTGTACCAGTTTTATCTTTCTTTCACTTTCAGAAAAGAAGACAGGTCCATAGACTATTGGAAAAAAATAACACTTTTCTTTAGCTGGGAATAAGCACTTGCTAATAGAATGGGTCTTTTTTATTTTTTTAAAGAAAAAAGTAAAAAATGCATATGTTAGTTTGACTTCATACTTTATTATTAGTCATCATTTTTAGCTTCTCAGAGTGCTGTCATCTACCCCAGAGGACATTTAGAAGACTGATGTTGGCACGGATTCAGATTACATTAGTGTAAATTTGGGTTTTCCACTGTCTTCTGCTTAATAACTATCAGTGGTTTTGTCCCCATTGTATCATTAGCACCTTCTTCCTCCAGGTGCTGAAGAGGGGCTGCAGAAAGCCCCCAAGCCTATAGCAATTTACACCTATTGACTCTCCTTGCAGCTAATTCATCTTCATAATCTGTCAGATTCTTCGCTCAAGTTCTTAACTCTCTCACTGCTGTTCTAGAGTTGGTCTGTCCAGAGCCAATTGATTTTTGAACCTATTATAAGGTTAGGGAGGCAAGAGACTTTACGTTTCATCATGTTGACATCTTCTGCTTTCCGGATTATAAAAGCAGAGATCAGAGCTTAAATGATTTGTCTGAAGTCATACAAGATGGAATAAGAAGCAGTTTATCCTAGACTCTGCTGTTCTCTTTCTAATCCTCATTTCATATTCTTTCAATTGCGCTAATTGTACCCTGGGGCCAAACAGGTACCCCATGACCCAGTCAGCTCTTGGATGTGAGGTCCTGTGTGACTTAACTGCTGAAGCCAGACCATTAAAGTTGAGTGGTCACAGTTTAATATAACTGAAAAAAGTCAGACTCAAGGTTGCAGGAATATTTGTAATGTAACACATGTTATCCTGAGAAGGTAATACACATATTAAATTTCTGTCGAGTATATTTATTCTTTATCATTATGGGTCCACTGGTCAGGCTTTCCTTACTCCTTTCTTTTCGTCCTCCATTTGGTCAGTCATCAGTCTGGTCAAGTACTGCCTCTTGAAAATATTTCTCCAATTCTTTCCCCAGTTCCTTCTCCCAGAACACTCCCGTTTCAGATTCAAGTGAGTGTAGCAGCTTGTTAGCTGGTATCCGTTTTCTCCACTTTTGAGCCCTATCAATGTGTTGTCACTCATTCTCAGGTCACAGTCTAGAACTGATCCTCCCTGTCTCAGCACCTCTTTAGGAGATGACTTCTCACTTAGAGACTTGTCTCCAAACTTTGCCACGTCCATGTCCAACCTGGCTAAATGACAAAGTCAATAGCTGGGAAGAAGAAGGGCTTCAAAGAAGACTTCTTCAGGGAACAAGACGTGGTGCCTCTAACCGAGCTTTCCTGGGAATCATGATTTGTGGAATCATGATTTGCTGTATTGGCTTATTCATATATGCGGAATTAATTTAAAATAATAATGAAAATAACAATTTCCCTACTGGGAGAAGGATTGGGAATTTCTCTGAAAAATGGGATTATTGCAACAAGGCAAAATGATACTAAAAAAACTAAACTCACCTATGCCATTGCCTCTATGCAAGGCTAACAATATACTTATAAATTACCCAAGAAATTGACTCAGAAAATATCCCCAACTGCCTCTGTGGGAGATATAATAAATCAACTATAGCAAGGGAAATTATTTCAGCCTCCACTCATTTACACAGTTGGCCCA